>PNEQ01130126.1:22113-59823 GCA_003012365.1 Medauroidea extradentata | reverse complement strand
TTTATAGGACAGTTGGTTATAGCATGTAGGTCCCTGAACTAGCGATATTTCCGTTTATCTAATTATCATCATGGTTAAGTTGTTTTTAAGTCAAGGAAAATGCTAACCAAATTGTATTTACCATACAGAAACTGAAATTGTTCTCAAATCGAGCTTTATCAATCAATTTAATGATACAAAATATAAGTTTTTAATTTCTTTTCTCTCCTGAAAAGCAATACGCTATTTTTTACCGCCAGCTAAACAGCCACGAGTAAATGTTTACATTTATAGCAAGGTCACTGTAATACACGAAGGTTTAAACACGTTTAAGATATACAGACTCGGCAGCCCTTATTGATCGAGTTTATAACTGAACATGTTTACGAGTTGCTTGCCTAGATCGAAGAAAACCGATAAACTTTCTAACTTCAACAGTCACTTAAAATGTGGAATATTCAATAATAACTAGGGACTCCTGATTTTTTTGAAAAGAATTATGCAGCAACTTGTTTCAGTTTCTACGTACACATCTGCAGCTGTGCTTCATGCTTAGATATTGTATGTTTTAACTCACACACGTCAGGTTCTACCATCAAATCACAGACGTGTGGTGTCACAATAACCTTATGTTCTGATTGGTTCTGTCAAATGGAAGACGTCTCTGAACAACAACACGCTGCCAATTACCTTGAAACAGAGATGCAGGTGTGCACATAAAATATTCTTTTCGCGAAAATTAGAGGTCCCTAGTCATAATATCAACGCTCAACATTCGTGACAATGTAATATTGAACAACTAACTATAACTTTGCGACAGTACGAAGAGATTTCTTAGATATACGATGTTGCTAGAGAATGTTGCAGAGTCGCAGAAAACCCTCAGTTACACATTATAACTAACTAAGCACAAGAACATGAGCAACACACAACATAAAAACGAAGAAACAAACATAGGATGGCGGAAATGGCTACATGTTTTCCGGAACAATTCCGGCTCTCCGCACCACATCCCCTCCTGCACAGTGTCCCTTGGATATAACAAGAGACTAACTTACAGAACAGATTACACTGCAATCTTGGACATTTGCCAGTTCCGTGGAAAACTTCTCAAAACACCACCAAGACAGACTTGGGAAAACATGTACATCCGCCAGCAGACCAACTGACTGACATCGTAGGAATGGCAAATCCAAGCAGACGAAAAGTTACGGTCCACCACTTTCCAGTCCTATTAATGGCTACAGTCACATCAAATGATTCCGAAATATGAATACAGTCAGTATACATTAGAATAAAAATAAGTAAATAAAGTCAAACCTGCCAGTACCAAACAAGTTACATGAAAATGGCGACAGTGATGGACCAAAGAGAACGGGGACAACACGAACGAACACAGCGACTGAAATGATTGTGGGCAACACAACATAACGGATATATCACAGACAGTAAAGGCCGTGCCCACGGACGTGACCGTGGCAGTAGACGTGGCGGTGTCGAAACTTCGAGTTTAGATTAGCCCTCGCTGTTCACAATTCCTATGTCCGAAGCTGGTCAGAAGTTGTGATTAATTTATGTTTTGTGCAGTTTTTATTGATTTAAACCGTCCATTTTTTTCGAGCTTAATTCAATGTTTTCAATTTTATACCTAATTACAAATCTCCCGCGAAAATATTTGAAATTTTCTTATGTCTTAGGACACAACAACGGACAAAAGTTAAGAGCGCCGCTTACCCGCACGTGAGAGGCTCAAAAGCGACGGAGCAGTAAGGTCGACCATGAAACGCTCATCAAATGCCGCGTCGTCTCAACGAGCCAAGCGCTGAACTAGCGTGCAAGATTCCCGCCGAACGGTTTTTACTACGGGACATTAAGCGGTGACCATATAATTTTATCGCTGGAAAGTCTGTAGCTAAGTTCAGTGCAGGTCGCAACCTGAGTTTCACATACATCCGGTTAGTACATTTTGAAGTACGGAAGTCTGAAAAGGCCGTTTTTAGCCATGTTGAACGGCTTCGGAACAGTGTTTGTAATGAGCGTGGCGTCTTAACAATGAGGTTCCGACCTTGTCTGAAGTTTGTTTTCTTTTCGTACGTTGGCTAAACGGGCACACGTGGAATATTTTCTTAGAAAAAACCTGTTTACCAACACGCTGCAATGCAGCTCTTTAGTTTTGCAGTGGTTTCGAAAAAAAAAATTTTAACGCATATTAATACACATTTTTCGAACTGATTCTGGCCATTTTAACACTTATATATCGTCGTGTGTGTTTGAATTCTTCTGTTGCAATACACCAAACGTATTTTTAGATTTTTGCCACTGAAGTAACACATATTTTGTTGCCTAAATAAGCCATAATTAAGCAAAATATTTTTTGCTGGCAAACGGTACATTAATTTTAAAAAACGTTCTGGCAAAATTGTGTACCGTAGGACTACACAGTCTCGAATATTTTCAAAGCATTTGGTTAAAAAATATTAGAGTTATTTACAATTGTTTGAAATAAATGAAAGATTATGGCCTTAATATTCAGTTTGTCCTAAGACACTGTAACTTCGGACACTGATGTGACATCACAGAGTCACGTGCACCAATCAGCGCAGTCTTGTCATAGGACACAACATCCAACATTGTAATTGTGAGTATGCCTTAATATTTAGCTCTCTTCGATGAAAACATATGCAACGCCTCGGGAACTGGTACATATTCCCGAAACGTTGCGTGTGTTTTCGTCGAAGAGTGCCAACTATTATTGTCTGTGTTATAATCGCAGTCTGAAAAACTCCAGCTGACTAACTTTGCGATGCTTTTATAACGAATATGAATACTTTAAGGTAAAAGTTTGCTTGATTTAAGAATTACAAAATGTTATCCCAATACACAGCTAGCTTTCCTAATAACTTAACGCAGGAGAGCAGCACAGAATGTGTGTTGTTCGAAACTAATTTGCTTTGAACAAAATGTTAATTCGGTCGGAACTCGTTCGAAATTGCACCGAAAGAAATTAGGTAAAATGTAGGGGCCTATTTGTACCTAAGAGTAACGAAGAATACCGGACAAATGTAATGAGAAAATCGGTGACTTGTGATGGGATACTCCATTACGTGTACTGGATAATTACCTAATCAAGCAACGTAAAAACTGACGGGGTGTGAAGTGCACAACGTATTAATGATAGGCCCAGACCACTAATCCACCATGTCACTTTTACATAGCGGAAACAAATACAGAAAAACATAAGTAATGATACTACCGAAATATATTTAAATGAAATTTACGGTGTTACGTTAAGCATTTAAGATACTCGGAGTTTATGGCGTTATTTATATTACCGTAAGTGGAAGTGACTGAAGATGTGGGATGACTTTGGGACATTACATAAAGTTATTTGTCGCATGTATGGTAGACGTAAATAATTAAATATACTTGCGATAAATTCCAACTAATATATATGTACAGTGTACACGATATTCAACTAACATTTACTAACATATGACAATTACGGAAAATAAAAATAGTAATAAAATGTCACAAATTCACCCCACGATGTCCAAAGCCACCCCTTCTGACGATGCACTTACGTTTACTTGAACATGTACACAATATTAAGAAACAGTACAAGTATACAGGTTAATTTTTCAAACGTCTGTCAATGTTGGCAAATGTGTCAACTGGTAAGCCTACATTTAACGAAAACGGGTACGTTGTGTTGTACACTTCATAGCCTTTCGTAATAGAAAGAAAGCGGACTTAGATATGGCAACCCTGCGAAATTTTTTTTATAGAAATTTGAACTCTTTAAAATGAGTCTTCGCCGATTTCAAACATCCACGTTTGGCGCTTGGGAACGGCGTCTAAAAATGCCGTTTTTAGCCATTTTAAGAGCCTTGAAATTATGATTTTAACGAGCGCGTTGAGTTCTTACATACATAGAGGCATAATTTTCAATTGTGTGTTCTTTTCGTACATGAACATAATACCGATTTCGCATAGAAAATAATACGCGTGACGTGTTTCAACACCGTCTATGCACCAAGCGAGGACTTCACCTAACGCCAATGTCATTCCCTGATTCGTTAGTCCGTCCTAGACATCGAGAAATAACGGAAGCCATAAATAGTGACGCCATCCAATGTAGGTAGCTAACATAATGTACATAATAGCCAAGCCGTTTTTCGTTCACGATACACCGTGAAAGACACCAAACACTGTGGCATGTTTACAAAAAAAAATTTCTACGTTATACGACGTTGCATACCATCCACAAAAACGTGCGCAGTTATTCCAGGGAGTTTTCTATTTCCAGCAAGTGGTATCTCTAAGTATTATGAGACTTTTTCTGTAGCTAGAGACACTGGATAGTCGCGGGAACACTTGACAGTTTGCTAGGTTCCAACGCACGTTCAGCTTGCCGTTTGTACGTGGAGCTGTTAAACTATTTGACTGAGCCAATAATAATCCCACTTTTGTAATATTTGATGCCTGTTACTCAGCCAATCAAATATGCCGCAAGAAATTTCGGTGCTTTCAAAGGTACGTTGGCATAAAACATTTTCGCGATATACCATTATCTCTAATGATGGTTTATCGAAGGAAAATTTGAATGTTGGCTGTATTTCAACACACGTTCAGCTTATTAGATTATTGCTTGCGTTCTCTTGTACGTGGCACTGTTGCCCGATTTCACTGAACTAATTTGAATTTCGCTATTGTTATATTTGATGCCTGTTGTTGGTCTGCAGACAGCTACGTTGTGTCAAATGTACGTCAGCCAATCATATATGTTGCAAGAAACTACAGCGTTTTCAAGGGTGTGTTGGCCAGAAACATTTTCGCGATATACCATCATCTCCAGCTATATATCGATCATTTGAAGCAGTGTTTCTCTCTACAACAAACCCAGTTAAAACTGTACAGCTTTAACACAGAACCTGTGTGATGTGTTCAAATACTGTTTACACGTAGCCTATCACAGGCTGTATCGTGCAATAATAGTAGGGTGAAGATACTGCAGTTTATTGGAGACTACGTTGACATTAAATTTTACTGTGGTTATCCATAGGGACCCTTGTTTTTCGCGAAAAGAATTTTGCCCCAGTTTGTTTCAGTGCCTTACGTGCACACCTGCAGTTTTGCGTCATGGTAATTGGCAGCGTGTCTATGTGAACAACCGTATTTCATTTGACTGTGCCAATTACAGTAACGTTCTTGCAACGCCTCACGTCAGCAATTTGCCGCTAGAATCCCAAGGCTCGCGATAGTTAAAATAGCCAATCACTGACCCTGAAGCAGAACTGCAGATGTTCACGTAAGGCACTGAATCAAAGTGAGGCAAAATTCTTTTCGCGAAAAACAAGGGTCTCTAGTTATCCACCGTCTCCAGCTACAATGTATCGCAATTTTTCAAAATGAGTAAGGGAATCATGTTTCTCCCACATTTTCTTACATTTGAGCAGTAAAATTAACAAAACAAATGTTCAGTGTAGTACAAACACTACAGGAGCTGAACGTGCTTAAATGAAAGCAGTTCTGAATCCCGTGTGAAGGCTGCCAAAGAAACGATACTGACTGTATATCTTAAGCCGTGACATTCCACCACAGACTACTATCGCGAGGATCAAGAAACATGTGTTGTGTTCACTGACCTGTAGTTCAGCCTCCAAGAAAACCTGTGAACTCAAGAGACAGCCACAGCTCACTGGCTGCCCGCTGAAGCAGTGATATCACGTGATAGGGTCTGCATATATTTGCCTCTATCTCAGCGCGCAGGAGGTGTCAGAAAGTCTAAGAGGCAACTGCGGAAATGACACGAACGTACAGTAGATTAACTAGTGGTCAGAATAGAACGTGGATATGGCAGGTCCCTGGCTAGGACAGAACTAACCGGCTGATAGGTTTCGCTGCTGGCAATGTCTTGCATCACAGCTGGTATTTATCATCTGAAGCACAAGCGCAGCGCCTGGGATACTGAGGCTGACTCTGCAGACAGATTCTCCGCTTCGCACTGGAATTTTTTGTAACTTCTGGAGAGACGAGTTGTAGCTGTCACTGCCGCGAACTTGTCCAGATTCTTGACAACACTCTCTTCGAGTGACTTGCGAGTGGCTGAAATAACACTCGATGATTCACAGAGGACAAGTGAAGCTGTGCAGCCGAACTAAAGTACGGACATTTTAACCACGCACGGTTCAATGTTCCGTCCCATGTCACGGACTGAATAGTAATACATACGCGAAATAACGTGGCGGCTCGTTCAGTATTGACGAACTTCACCGCTTATTGGTTTCCGAGACTGTTAATGCCAGCCCCCATGTCTGTTTGGCTCCTGCATGTTACTGCATGTTTTCCATTGGCCTGGATGCGTATTATCAGAGCAGCTGCCTCACGCTAATTGGCAGTAGGTGTTTCCGATATGTTGCTGGCCAGGGAAGCCATTTTTCTGACGTGTTTGACTGAGTACGCTGGCCTACCGGCTATTTCACTTCTGTACTCCTACATATTCTGTGCCCAGGTGTTTAACATGAGACAATTTAAGCATGACACGTACACTCAGTCCTATTCAGTAAAATACCTAATAAGGGAACATGATTTCCGCGAACACATTTTTGCACCACTTTTTTCAAGGCTTTGTGTGCACGTCTACAGCTGTTCTTCACGATCAGTGATTGGTTGTTTATAACTCTCAGTGTCTTGTGGTTCTACCCGCTAATCACTGACATGTGGTGTCAAAGTAGCCTCTCTGGTTGTCATAGCCAAATGTGAGTAGTGTCTTCACAAAGACACACTGCCAATGAAACGAGTTGGTGGAAAATCTTTTTCGTAAATATCAGGTGCCCTTACTCACAAAACCTAGTAACCTAATTAAACGTTTATGTATTTTGTTACTGCCGTGTTTATATTTTCAAAATATTCACCATTTTTATATATTTTTACTAACCTTTTATATATTTTTCCGAATTGCTTCCAACTTGGTTCACATATTCTACTTCGTAAGGTGACTTGACATTTGTGTATTTAGTTCATTGCCGTATTCATACAATCTAAACGGCGGGGATTTGAAAATTTTTTGATCACGCTATATATCTGAGGAACCAATTTTACAGCCAGCTAGTTTTGGTAAAACAAATTTTGCAACACTTTGTTTCAGTGCCTTATGTGCACAGGTTTAGGTCTGTTTCACGGTTAACTATTGGATGTTTTAACTGTCAATTGCATTGTCGGCCAATATGAGTTATTAAACAATCTAACATGTGTTTGGAGTGTAATCTGCTGCGGAGAAATCGCGAGAATTTCGCACGTATCTGCCACAGAAAATTTAGGAATGCAGAAGTGAAATAGCTGGTAGGACGGTGAACTCAGTCACACACGCCAGCAAAATGGCTCCCCTAGCAAGTAATGTGGCGAAAACGCCAATCAGCGTAACACGGCTTCCCTGCTAGCTGACAGCCAGGCCAGTGGGAAACCTGACGTAACATGCAGGAACTAAACATACACGGGGCTGGTATCAACAGTCTCAGGTAGCCAATAAGCGGCGAAGTTCGTCCGTAGCAAATGAAGCGCCCAGTCGGTCCACGTCTGTATTAGTATATATTCTGTGTCTTCTGCCAAGTACGAGGCTTGCAGGCGAGTCGTTGTGTCTCGACGTGGAGTGAGCACTGGAGCATGGTACAGCCAGCTGGTGCCCTCATACGCCTACACACGCCTAATTGCGGCCAACAACCGTCTGCGTCACCCGCGCCATACTGCGCCATGTCTCCTCACAGCTGACTGCTTCTTAACTCATCAAGCCGTGTTTTAAACCACTCTCCTAAATACCTGCAGAATTTATGCTTTTCCGATACAATACTTAGATATGGTGGAACATCGCTAGAGACGATAGTTTATGACGGAAATACTTGATTGTTTGCTGGTTTTCAACGTACGTTTCGTTTATCAAAAAATTACTGGTTTTCGCTTGTGCGTAGAGTTGTTGCCCTATTTGACTAAGCCAATAAGAATCCAGCCATTGTAATATTTGATGCTTATTATTGGTCTGCTGACAGCTATGGTGCGTCAGACGTACAACACCCAATCATACGTGTCGCTGAAACTACAGTGTTTTCAAGGGTATGTTGGCGCAACCAATTTTCGCGATCATCTTTCAACATCGCGAGGAACTTTCTGTCAGTTTATTCTCTAAATCAGCGTAGCATTCTGCGCCTTACATGTTTGTAATATGGTTGTGTAACACTGTCTAGCTGCTTACAGACGAATTACTGACATTAAATTGTAGCGCACCACAATAACGTTGGCCGAGTCAAATAGGGACCCACATTTATTGAAACAAAAACGTCGTTATATTGAAGTCATGCAAATATTCAGCTTTCGCAGCTATAAATCAGCATCCGTAACAGAAGTTTTTTAAGAATTAACTTCAAGAGATTTGAATACACAATTGTTTTATTCTGCTGATCAATATTTACTGAATAAATACAAATAAACCTGATATTTACTATCTACTGCACACAAAGTAAATAATCATTAATTGAAAAAAACTTGAATTGTTATTGCATGATAGTTTATATTCCATCAATGAACATGGTTGAAACGATTGTTCAGCGTTATGGTTCAATTTTTCCTATCTTCCTTTTCCTCATGCGGATGCTGAAGAATGCAAACATTGGACTATAAGAAGACCAATGGCTCCAACTTGTGAGATGAAATAATCAATTATTATAAAAAAATTTAACCGCCTTTAAATTTTATATATATGGTATGTTCTATCTATAACTTATTCACATTATTATATATTATTAGAGATGACGGTATATCGCGAGAATGTTTTTTGCAAACATACCCTCGAAAACACTGTAGTTTCAGCAACATGTATGATTGGACATTGTACGTCTGACACAACGTACGTGTTTGCGGACCAATAACTGGCATCAAATATTATAACAGCGGGAATATTGTAGGCTCAGTCAAATAAGGTAACTATGCGCCACGTACTTGCTAACGCCAGTAATCTTCCGGTAAGCTGAACGAGCGTTGAAACCCAGCACAGTAAAGTTTTCCCGCAATAAACCATCATCTATATATACTATACATTAAATTATGGTAAACAGACTTGTCCAAAAACCTTTCTACAATAACTGTACTCGAGTAGATCCACTCGATGGAATAAACTAAACTATATCGTCTACCCTCTACAGCCCTATCACTTACCTCACACGCCTCACACATTGTCACTGTTCATACGTATGGACATCCGGTTTTCGCGAGAAAAAAGTGACAAATTGTAGTTGAGAATACTTCTCTTCACGTCGACTTCAATGACTAGGGACCTGTGACATTAAAGTTATTATTAGAGATGATGGTTTATCGCGGGAAAACTTGACTATTTGCTAGGCTTCAGCGTACGTTCAGCTTATCAAAATATTACTGGCTTTTCCTTGTACGCGAAGCTACTGCCCTATTTGACTAAGCCAATAAGAATACCGCTATTTTAATATTTGATGCACGTTATTGGTCTATAGACAGCTACGTTGTGTCAGTGCTTTCAAGGCTATGTTGGCACAAAACATTTTCGCGATATACCATCATCTCTAGTTATTATTTGTTGACAAACTAAATGTCACTGCCCTACACTTAGCACAGAACAACCTGTGATCACATTGACACTAGCCTCAAGTGTTGTCAGTTCCGAGCACGACTCCTGCCCAGTAGGTTGATCTCTCTACTGCGGAACTTCGTTATAAGTAGGGACTGGAAAAGTTCGCGAATTCAATGACATGTAGGCTAGAATCCATTGTACTATACACACTCAAGCCCCGACTATTTGCTCACTAGCTGCTACTCAGTGGAACAGCAAACAATGAACGAATAGACGGGCCTTGAGAATGCACAGTACAATGGATTCTAGCCTACATGTCATTGAATTCGCGAACTTTTCCAGTCCTTAGTTATAAGTAGTGTCGCGGAAATATTTCTGCAACACTTACTTTCAGTGCCTTACGTATACATCGGCAGCTGTACTTCACTGTTATTGGCAGCTTGTCTTTGTTCAGACGTGTCTCTCATTTGACTGCACCAATCAGAATAAGCTCATTGTGACTTCATAGAGTTGTGGTCTGTCAGTAGAAAACCAAGATAAGTGAGAATTCAAACATCCAATCACTAGCCGCGAACCAAAACTGCAGATGTGCGTAAAAGTCATTCAAACGAAATTGGAAAAATTCTTTTCGCCACAAAATCGTGTCTATTCATAGACAACGGTAGTTGTCGCAAAAATAGCACGTCATAGCCCCGCGAATTTGTACTTCCTTATTTATTACAGGCTTGCAGTCGTCAAAGTCGTGTGAAAACAGCCGTCATTTAGTTACGGAAGCGCCAGCGGTTTACACGTGACGGCGTTCATAATGACGTAGAATATATTCGCGAAACACACGTACCTCTTGACATTGATAGCGGCACCTGACTTTCGCCAAAGATGTCGGGGTTGGCGAAGTGGCTAGAACACTCACCTCCCACCAGGACGATCCGGGTTCGATTACCGGTAGGGTCGGTCCCCGGATTTTCTTAAGTGGGAATCGTGCCGGACGATGCCGCTGGTTGGCGGGTTTGCTCGGGGATTTCCCGTTTCCCTGCCCCGTCGTTCCAGCGCTGCACCATACTCACATCATGTCACCCCTCACCAGCCCTGCTGACCAGAATCTCTTCACACTCTTGCACTAACTTGTTTTAATGTTGTTTGTGCACATATCAACCATGGGCGTCACCAGGAGTAAGTCCAGGAGGGGAGGCATAGAAATTAGTAACAAAAAGCAACAATCAGTGAAATGCTATTTACAAAGATCAGAAATTTTCTTTGCACATATGAGAACCAGTAAATACAACTGCACAAACAAATACACGCAAGTGAATTTATAAAAAAGCATTACATGTACTCATAATACGTATATAAGACCTCAGCAGATTCTACTAAAGAAAAATTACGCAAACGGTTGTTTAGGCAATCCTCATCAGCTTTAAACAACTCAGAACCTTATAAAATTAATATTTCCGAGGGGAAGTGGGCCAATTTCCCTCCCTAGCCCTACCTCCGTTGACGCCCGTGTTCTTAACCTCTTTGTCATGGTTATTTGCAGCGTGTCGTTGCTTAGACGCGCCTCTCATTAAAGGGAGGGAGGATCCCTGCAAAATTTTAATGGTTTTAATAATTTTTATATTAGTACGAGAAAATGTTTATTTTATAGACATATGTTGTGACTTTTTTTACAGTAATGAGAATTTTCTAGCTTCCATAGTTTTTGTATAATGGCAACGCAAAGCCAAAATTTGCATAAAACAGTATTATATAAGAAACGAACACCAACAGACTAACAGAAATGAAAAAATTCCCACTAAAGAACAATATCGTGGGCTACGTTTGGCCATAATAAAAAAAAAACATTGATTATTATTTGTATTTTAAAAAATTGCTGAATATTAAGTAAGAAAATGTCTGCTTTGTGTATTTTTTAAAAATATAAACTATTTTAATGCAATGTTTTTATATATGTCCAGCTGTAGCCCGCGACACTGTTCTTAGGTGTGAATTATTTCGTTTCTGTAAGTCAGTTGGTTTTCGTTTCTTGTATAAAACCGTTTTATGCAAATTTTGGCTTTTACTTACTATAGTACAAAACTATAACAGCTAGAAAATATTCATTGCTGTGAAAAGTAGTCACAATACATGTCTACAAAACAAACAACATCTCGTACGAATATAAACAATTATTAAAATAATAACATTTTTGCATGATCTCCCCCGTAACTCCCCTCAAACCAGAATAAAGTTATTGTGGCACTACATGCCTGTGATTTGCCAATAGAACCCTAAGATACTGAGAGTTAAACTGTCCAATGACTGATCCTGAAGCAGAGCTGCATATGTGCACTTCGATAGTTCAGTGACCTCCACTCTACTGTATATACTCAAGCCCCGGTCATTTACCCGCTAGCTGCTGCTCACTGTAATGACAGATGATGAACGAATAGAAATACATAGGACAGTGGATTCTATTATGCAGGTCGTTGAACTCGGGAATTCATGCTTAGTGATTGTTAGAGACACGCAAAATTCGAGTTATAATTTGGTAGCAGACAAAACTTCACTTTCCTATACATAACAGAGCATAATCTGTGGTTAAATTGGCAACGAACTTTTATGTCGTCTTGTAATTTACGTTTGATACGTCTGTACAGAGATTGGCCTCTCTACCGTGTAAGCATTCTCCGCGGCAAGTCACGACAATATCGGCCAGCGGGAAACGTCGAACAAGCTTATGGACACGTGGAGTCTAGTTAGCTGTCAGAATATAACGCGAATTTTGCATGTCTCTAGTGATTGTACATTTTAACTCTGACACGTCTTAGAGTACTACCCGCAAATCACAGACGTGTGGTGTAATAACCTTGTTATGATTGTTGCTGTCAAATGAAAGACGTCTCTGCACAACAACACGCTGCCAATAACCTTGAAGCAGAGCTATATATGTGCACATAAGGCACTGAAACAACTAGGTGCTAATTCTTTTCACCAACAATTGGTGTCCGTAACTATTAATAAAGAAAATGTTCAGGACAGAGTGAGAAACCTCCTGTAAAGCGACAAACGTAAATGACACCACGTGGGCAAAGAGGCCTTTGGCTAATATTACCAGTTTATACTCGGTTATGTACGAGTCGATAAGGTTTACTGTGGCACCAAACAATAAACCATAGTTTTGGTTGCCACTAAAAATGAGAGATCACCATCGCAGTAGTAGCTTGAGAGTTGTTGCCAGGGAGAGCACAAGTTGCTATAGAACTGTACACTCGTGTGAACGCGCCGCCGTATACCGATGACATGAAATATCTACTAGCCACTTATTGTGTTGTCATAGACGATATTTGGAGGGGGGGCCAGGGGGGAACTTTCCACCCCAATATGTTGATAACATTCAAACGCAATTTTTCCCTCCCTTTAAGCTACGCTACATTTCACAATAACTTGACTAGCGCCATTCTGCGTCTTGAAAACCAATTTTTCCTGGAGGGAATATCCTGAATCCTCCCGGTTTACTGACTGCATTGGTGTGACTTTATTTGCCACCCCAACCAAGATGCTGAAGTTTCGCTCATGTCTGTTGTGACCAATCAGTAGATACCTGAAAAATTCGCGTTTTCATTTGGGCACAAGCTAGAATTCCAACAAATATATGTTTGTGTAATTTTCGCAGTTGACTCTTGAATCATTTGACACGTCCTTGATGTCTCTGAGCCAATAATATAGTTGTAACTAACACAGACCTATACCAATTTAACATCAAGCAGCTAATGAGCATCCGCTCTGTGCTTCAGTTCTTAAATATTCTTGCAAACTGGCCTACAGGTCAGTGAAACCGCGAATTTTTCCGGTTTATACCAATTAGTAAAAGCGGCTCCTCATGGCCGTCTTCAGTAGAAGACTAGAGTCTCAAATGTGGCAACACTGCATCGGGGGCCTGCTGCTTGTCACTTCTTGGCCACCCTAGACTCTGCAACGTGTATAGATACAACTTTAGTGGTGTGTACACGTCTACACTGACTAGGGCAGCCAATGAGCGACCGGCAGCCGGCCTCCGATGCAGCATTAAAACATTCAAGACTACTAAAGATGGCCATGGGCACCTACATACCAGCGTGTCAGTGGCTGTAGCGTCAACTAGCGCACAACACTATACAATTCTCTGCAACTTGTGCCCTCCCTGGCAACCACCCTAGAGCCGCCACTGGGATCATGGCGTAAACTAATCGGGTTCGCAGGCGTCGTTGACGGCGAGGGTCGCGCACAGTTGCAACATCGCGTCACTGAACTTTGCCGTGTCTCTTGGCGAACACCCATGTGTGTAGGTGTGTGTGTGTGTTTGTGTGAGTGTGTGGGCCGGCTGATATACAAGCATGTGTGGTTCTCGCCCACTCGCCACGCCTCATGGTCCAGCATAGCTGCTGCGTCCATCCTCACTCCTGCAATGTAGCGCTCTGTTCATTCCAACATTGTTGTCTCTAGTCTGGCTTACGTATATATGCCTAGCAGCTCTGCTTCATGCTTACTGGCAGAGGACATTTGTTCAGAGGCGTTGTTCATTTTTTAACTGGGCCAAACAAAACAAGGTTACTGCGACACCACACGTATGTGATTTACGGGTAGAATTCTAAGACGTGTGAGAATTGAAACATCCTATCACTAGGGACGGGAGTTTTTCGCGAATTCAGTGCCCTGCATGTTAGAATCAACTATCCTTAGAGAAGGTGATTTACCGAGGGGAAAGTTGACTGTTTGCTAGGCTTTAATGTAATGTATTAATTTCTGAGACTTTTATTTCGTTACTGATGTGTCCCTATTTAACTGCGCCAATGAAAACTATGGTACTCTACTACTGGACGTCTGTTATTTGTCTGTAAACAACTTGACTGTGCTACATAACCACCGGCCAATAACACATGACGCAGGACGCTACGCTGATTTGCGGAATACACTGGCTGAAAACATTCTCGCGATTTTCCAATATCTCTAACTATCCTATGCAAACTCAAGCCCCGACTATTTGTCTACTAGCTGCTACTCAGTGGAACAGCAGATACTGAACTAATATACGGTCCTTGAGTATGCATAGAACAATGGATTCTAGCATGCGCTTCTCTAAATTCGCAACATTTTCCTGTCTCTAAGAATCAATAACATGAAGCAGAACTGCAGCGTACTTAAGGCACAGAAAAATGTTGGAGTAAATTTATTTTCGCGAAATTCAGGGTTCCTACTCATCGTGATAACTAGGGCCTCGAACTTTTCGCGAAAATAATGTTATCACAGTTTACTTCAATACCTTATCTCTACGTACGCATCTTTGCTTCATAGTTATTGGCAGCGTGTGTTTGGGAAGTGATGTGTCCCATTAGACTGCGCCAATCAGAACGAGTTACTATAACACCACACACCTGGGATTCGAAAGTAGGACCCCAAGACATTAAGAGTTAAAACATACTATCACTTACAATGAAGCAGGTTGCATATTTGCACGTAAGGCACTGAAACAAACTGCGGCAAAATTCGGCCCTAATAATAACCACTGAACCATTTAAGGGTTACGGTGAATTTTGCTTCGCAAACGGTCGTTTGAGACTCTTCTGCTTTATTATCGTGATATTTATTTACAGTCACGAACTACCAATGAATATTTGTTTACGAGTTGCGCAGAAAGTTCCGCTCATGTCCTATGACGTTTTCCTCATATATGTTCGTCAAGTTTTACTGTCGTTTATGTGAATATTACTACACAGTGCACAATTATTCATTTTACTGTAATGGAAAACTGATTTTTCGAAATAAATTAACAAATACTACCTTACTCTTAGGTGAATTTATCAGTTAAATTTACTGTGTAGAAAAGCATGCAAACTGTACAGCGTTATAAAATCTTTCTTGACGTGAAATATTTTCCTTGAAATACAACTTCTCGTGGAAATGAACTGGGTGCCATACAGTAGAACCAGTGAAATTATGGTAGTAATACTGCGCCTAACAAAGACTGCATGTGCATGAAGGTTGGCAGTGCTGTCTGGAAGTTATACTCAGTGGCGGCTCGTGGGTTGTTGCCAGGTAGGGCTGCAGTTGCCAAGAGCTGTAGAGGGTTGTGTGCTGGTTGACTCTACAGCCACTGACACGCTGATGTGCAGGTGCCCCTTACTACTGAATGCTCACAACACATCTGGTAGCTGGGAAATATTTCATGGTCGTTGGTCTACGGCGCGTTCATCAAGAGTGTACAGTTCCGACTATCTGCAGTGCCACCTGGCAACAGCCCACGAGCCACCACTGTTTATACTGCTACTTCACTGCAGTGCTACTATTATCTCACCATTGTGACTAAAGCTTGAGTACTAGCGGGGTCGACTCCAAGTTTTCGCACGTGGGAAACGCGGCGAAAGTTGCCTGTAGCCAGCGTGATTTCTCGGTGTGCTACCGTTTCAGTCTCCCTAGCGTTCCGCCGTGGCTCCATTTTTGTCTCATATCATTCCTCACCAGCGCTGAAGAACTCGCTGTTGATAGCTGACCAATGTCACAGCAATGACCCTACAGCATGTTGTTATGAACCATGATGTACCCGCTGGTTCAAACAGAACATAGCTAGGGCTTGGCAGTAGGCCGTCTGGAATAGCTTTCTAATAAGCCTACTCGGCCAGGGGAAGATAACGCTGAGCACTCCTTAATGCGGCAGTGAACTTCCCCTCTCCATGGAGAGGTAACGAGTTGACACACACGACAAAATAAGGGCCAATACACAATTGATTACTTTAACATTTGACTTTACGTTTCCGTTACTTTAAGTATTTTGTCACTACACAATACAAACTAAAAGTTAAAGCAACGACAATTGAAAAACGGTTTGAGAATCTGTTTTTGCTTACAGAAATTTATTATTTTTTTTGCCGTAAAAGCATATCACGCAGATATTCCAAAAATAAGCTCACTTATTTAAATATTTTCAATTTGTAACAAAATTTTGCAGAACACAAGCTGCACCATCTATTGAAGAAACTTACAGCTCATGTACAAATTCTACTCAAACGCTAACTACAAGGTTTTCCAAATACATTTAAGAGATACCTGTTACATTTTTCATGAATCCCAGTATTAGAGAATAAAACCATACTCATAAATAAATATTTTTCAATGCAACATACGTAATCCACTGGTTACTTGTGAACGGCCATCTTGACTTAGACTTTAAAGTTTCAGTATGTCGGAAACGTAAAGTCAAGGCTGTTTGACTTTAGATTTGGCGACTCCATTGTGTACGACTCCATGAGAAGTCTTATATTGAAAGCAATCATATAAAGTCAAATGTTAACGTGAAATTCTAAAGTTTTCAATAGTGCAAAGGCCTTGAAGCGGCGTGTTACACTACCCACGAGGTCTGTCGTCTGTCTGTCTACTCGATGTCGTCACCAAGCCGAGATACACCAGGACGTCCAACTGTGTTCGTCGTAACCGCTACATAAAATCAGCCTGGGCAACCAACAACTATTAAGGTGGGACTGTCGACGTAACTAAATCAAGTGGCTAAATTAACTTACATTATTATAATTATAATTGTTAACGATTTGCCTCCCTCCGCGTCTACGGTAATTGTTATTGTATTGTACTGTGTAATACAAATTGCGGATAAAGTTCCTATTAGTGTGTTGTTTATACGTCAACATTAAACAAGCATTAACTGAGTAGCCTCCTTAAAAATTATAAGATAATACGTAATCATTCTAATCCCCCCCCCGGAAGTATGAAAATTACTTATAAAAACCATTACAATATGCATAGCCACTGTTTTCTGGTTAAAATAACTGCATCAACGCGTTTCAGTGTGTTAAGAGAGCGTGGTACATAATTGAACACTAAAAGCATTCATCTATAAATGTAGGTTTCTTGAAGCCAGTTTGTGAAAATTAAACAATAGCAATCCTAGATAATAGTTTTAGCCAACGTTTTAAACAAAATTGTTTCCAGTACTACGAGCTTCTGAGGCACAATCTCTGACGCCGGAACATCGTGGTTTAACTTTTGCGCAAGGGATCGTGCGTAACGAATTAGCAATTATGGATAAACATTTACTCATAAAGTTGGCAAATATCATTATCCAGGATTGTCATTGAGTATTTTTTCCATACTGACTTCGAAAAAAAACGTAGAAATCAATTTATGTTTTCAGCGTTTACTTATCTACCACGCACTCTTAAGAGTTTGTGGAAGATAAATAAACGTTAAAAACACCACTTTAAATCTACACGATTTTAAGAGCCACTATAGAAAACTACAACACAAAAGCCGTAAATAACGATATTAGCCAACTTTATGAACAAACGTTTTCCAATATTGATAGATTTACCAAGTGCAATATGCTGCGCCGCAATTAAATGTACAATGTTACGGCGGCATCGATTGTTCTTCAGAAATACCTCACTCGAGAAACATTTTTGCTCAGACAAAAACGGTTGACTAACTTTGCTGTTTATTATGTTTTGCAATTAGAAGAGCCACGATTTTATGGCGAAAAGTTTATTGCAGCATTTGGTTTCAATGCGTCATGAGCACATACGCAGCTCTGCTACATCGTCTGTGATTGGATGATTTTACCCTCACTTGTCTTGGCAAATTACAGATGTACGGTGTCATATTAATGTTATTTTGATTGGTGTAGTCAAATGAGAGACGTGTCTGAACAAAGACACGCTGCCAATAACCTTGAAGCAAAGCTACCGATGTGCACGTGAGACGCTGAAACAAAGTGGGGCAAAAATCTTTTCGCGACAAAATCGTGGCCCTAGCTATAGGCACAGAATATTTAGGAATACAGAAGTGAAATAGTCGGCAGGAAGGCGAACTCAGTCACACACGCCAGCAAAATGGCTTCCCTGGCCAGCAACATGGCGGAAACACCTACTGCCAATCAACGTGAGGCAGCTGCTCTGCTAGTCGGCAGCCAGGCCAATAGGAAACCTGTAGTAACATGCAGGAGCCAAACAGACACGGGGCTGGAGTCTACAGCCTCGGGCAGCCAATAAGCGGCCAAGTTCGCCTATATCAAACGAGCCGCCACGTCATTTCACGTCTGTATTACTATTTAGTCTGTGCTATAGGCCTATGTGGAGACGTGATGCGCTTGCTGTGTCGCCCTTACAACTTCCGCACTTCTAGACCTCGCATGCACAAACTACGTTTACCTAGGCGGACACCTTAAAAGGAAACTCACTTTAAACTTTCTATCTCACTTTTTAAATACACGGCGCATTGTATAAATAAGTTTTGGGGCAATCAAAAAGTCTAAAAACCTGTTCGCTCTTCACGATGCTGTATCTAGAAAAATACCTGCCTGATTCGTAGACTGGAAAAATTTGCGTGTTCACTGACATGTAGGCTGGCCTCCAAGAATATCTGTGTAATCAAGTAGATAGTAGCCGTTCATTAGCTGCTCGCTGACACAGTGATACCACGTGATTGGGCTAGCATTTAGTTGATTCGTTATTATTGGCTCAGCGCTCTTCAGAGAGTGTCAAATAAGTCAAGGACCAATGTCGAAACTGACACAAACTTAAGAGATATTTGAAATAAAGATTACGCCTAAAAAGTTTATTTTTAAGGTCCCTACTGATTCGTTATATTGAAGTAGAAACGAATTTGTTAACTATTCGTCGTACTTTTCAGAATTACTAATGCAGAGTCACATAATTATTAATTAGAGACTATGAAAATGCTTGGTGGGGGGAGGGGGTTAACCTTCTGCGGGCTTGCCACGAAGAATATCTGTGTATTCAAGAAGACAACAGCTGTTAATTGGCTGCTCGCTGACACAGTCATACCACATGATTGGGCCAGCATTTAGTTGCTTCTTTATTATTGGTTAAGCACTCGCCAGGAGGTGTCACGTATGTGAAGGACCAATGAGAAAAATGATGACACAAACTTAGATATATTTGAAATCTAGATTGGTCCTAAAAGAAACGCGAATTTCTCAGGTGCCTACTGACAATAAATATACGTCTACTACAACACGGCACGCCAATGTATTGCACTGCAGATAACAACAGCACTAAACTTGACGCGCGCATCCAGTGAGATGGCACATCGGTGGGAAGCTGGACTTACATTCGGGAGGAACCTGGTTTTATTCTCTGACTCAGACAACCTGGTTAATGTTATTCATGGCTCCCCGAAATCGCTCCAAGCGACTGCTGGGATAGTAACTTCACGTAGGTCATGGATGTATCCTTAGAACCTGTGATTTTTGGTGGGAAAAAAGTTTGCAACAACTAGTTTCACTTTTTTATGTGCGCATCTGCAGATCTGCCTCACGGTTATGAGCAGCGTGTCTTTGTAACGAGGTGTGGCTCATTTGACTGTGTCAATCAGAAACATATTACAGCGACACCACACGTCAGTTTCACAAATATTCATTAAAAATCAGTGCAAAATAACCTCACTTTACAGCATTTTAAAGTCACAGTGGAAGGCCTCAGGTGAAATTAGACAGAGGATATATCATATAGTATATGGAGCGAGAGAGAGGTTTGAAGGAAACAGGGACTAGGGACTCACCCAGCACTGGAGTCACGACCGCTCGTCGCCCAGGAAGATGTGCGCTGACCAGGTCTCTGTTCACTCGCCGCCCAACCACTTCCGAGTATTGTGTTAAACAGACTTAAATAATTGTTTTATAACACAGTACTGTTCCCCTTTTTACTGCCTCCAGTTAACGTTAACTATACTACATGTTGGAAAGACCTGTGTTAATAGTTTGGCACAAGGATAATTTCTGCCGCACGAGCGCTGGTATCGGTAAGAGACGTAAACTGACCAATCGCAGAGCTTTCCTGAATTCTAAGTTAAGTTGATAATTAAAAACGCGAAATTGGTTTGTTTTAAAATTCGAATTAAATTGCTTCTCTCCTGCCCAGGCCTAGTTTAAAGTCATTTCACTACGGTTCAGTCCCTCAACAATAGCAGCGAAACTAGTAGCATAAAATTTCCTTATGTCAAACTCCCCCATAAGAAAACACATTTTCTTTCTGACATGTAGTAGAATTAACCTTACTTCAGTGGAACAAACAGCTTGACTAGGGGTCTTCTCTTAACAGGAGGTAAAATTCTGTGTTTCCAGGACTGCTGGGACTTCCTGGAAACAACCAGAATGAACACCATTATCCCAAAATATTAAAAATCAAAATAATACCGTACTTAATATGATAACGATAATTTGGCATAAGTTTTGGATTTCATCGAAAGAATACTTCGCTATAAAATTCAATTCATCTTCATACTAAAGAATAGGTGATAAATATTACTCCGGTGCAAATTCCATAATTTCACTTTATTTATATGTAGGGCCCGGTAGTTTTCGCGAAAAGATTTTTGCAGCACTTTGTTTCAGTGCCTTACGTGCGCTCCTGCAGCTCTGATTTGTGGCAAGTGATTGGATGCCTTAATATACAACGTCTGAAAGTTAAACCCGCAAATCACAGACGTGATGTGTCACAGTTATCCATGAACTGATTGGCACAGTAAAATGAATATTAACTCTGCACAAAAACACTCTGCCAATAATCATGAAGTTGAGCTGCAGGTGTGCACGTAAGACACTGAAACAAAGTGGGGCAAAATTCTTTTCGCGAAAATTACTGGGCCCTATTTATATGTCAAATGTTTGTAACACTTGACGTTAACATTGTACTATAGCAACTGTATACAAACCGTCATAGTTTAAGCTCTGCGTGTGTTTAAACGTCGTTTTAGCGTGGGACACCAGCGGGAATGAAGAGTCAGTGTTCTCTAGATTAGGAAGTCCGTATCTGTTTTGTTTTGTTTGTGTCTGGTTTAAACTAGCTCTAATTGACGGATAGGAGTGTTTCTAAACGAGCCCTCTTGTAAAAAGAGCAAGCCATTACGTCTAATGATTGTGTTTGGCGAATTGCGACTTCTTCAAACTGCCACTTCCCGTCACATCTATCAACAAACAGCTGGTGAAAGAGCTCGGTTATACTCACATAGCATTGCTAGCAGCTGAGGGAAACTGCGGAAATAATCTGCTGCTATTTAGTTTACACATGTTCATTACGGGATGATCAATACTTAAGGGCCTCGCCTACCACGAGCTTAAAAAGCGTTGCAGCGTGTTCGTAATGCGGCTTTTTAAAGAAACTATTCCACACACCAATGTGCTATGTACGAAAAGAAAACACACGCCAAACTATGACTGAAGAATCGTTTCAAAGCATCACGTCGATTAGAAAAATCATTTCGGAACTCCTCAAAATGGCTAATAACAGCTTATTCAACCTGTTATAATCTTAAAACTTTCCACCGTTAAGAAAATAGGGTCACCACAGCAAGTGTCAGTCAGGCGAGTGATCTACGATACCACTGCACGCCGTTTCAGTGTCTTACGGTAGAGGCGATACCGCACCATACGAGCCGACCAACATCGCCCTTGGCACCGTGTCTCACTCACACAAACACACGGTCAGTAGAAGGGTGCCTTAACATGATATGTTACCTATTATATCATAAAAGATGAGTAGGGACCCTTGATTTACGCGAAGAGAATTTTGCACCAGTTTGTTTCAATACCTTATGTGCCCAGCTGTACATCTGCTTCATGGTTATTGGTAGCGTCTCTTTGTAAAAAGTGGACTCTCATTTGACTGATCCAATCATAACACTGTTACTGCAACACCTCGCGTTCGTGAATTCCGAGTAGAACACCCAGAACCTGAGAGTTAAAACATTCAATCACTAGAGATGATGGAATATCGCGAACATGTTTGCTGCCAACATACCCTTGAAAACACTATAGTTTATTGCAACATGTATGTACGTCTGCCACAACATAGCTGTCCGCAGACCAATAACAGATAGCAAACGTTACAATAGCAGTATTCTTGTTGGCTCTACGTACAAGCGAAAGCTAGTAGTCTTCTGGTAAACTGAACAAACAATCAAGTTTTCCCGCGATAAACCATCATCTCTATCGATCACTGACCGGAAGTAGAGCTGCAGATGTGCACACAAGGCATTGAAACAAGCTCATGAAAATATTTGTTTTTCGCGAATATCAGTGACACTGAATATGTGTAAACTCAAGCATATAACAGCAGATCAATGCCTTCTGGCTGGTGATAAGACATCGTGTGATTTGGCCTGCATGTAGTTGCGTCTTTGTTATATGCCTAGCACACTGTGGAGTGCGTCAGACAAATCAAAGACCAGTTGCGAATGTGATACATACTTACACTTGTTTGAAATCAAGCTCGTGCCTATTAGAAAATAGAAAATATTCTCTTGCTTGTATAATCTGAATCGCAACATAGGCTACTCAGAAAGTCATTAGCTCTCCGTGTTGGTTAAGGCCATGATCCATAATTTCTAATTATTTTACAATAATTAGGGACCCCATTTTTTTGTGGAAATATTTCTGCAGCAGTTTGTTTCATTGCCTCGTGTGCAACACTGTAGCTTTGCTTTATTGTTATTGGCAGCGTGTATTTGTGGAAAGACGTTACTCATTTGACTGCACCAATCAGAATAAGGTTACTTGCGATACCACACGTCCGTGATTTCCAGTAAAGCGTTAAGACACGAAACAGTTAAATAAAGCCAACCACTAGAGCCAGTGCTTTGTCGTGAAAGGAATTTTGCAACAATTAGTTTCAGTGTCTTATGTGCATATCTGCAGCTCTGCCTCATGGTTACTGGCAGAAAGCATTAGTGCAGCGATCTCTCACCAATTTGACTGCGCTAATCATTTCAAGGTTACAGCAATACCACTCGTCTGTGATTTGTGGGTAGAACGTCGAGACGCTGAGAGTTATAAGCATCCAAGCACTGACCACGATGCGCAGCTGCAGATGTGCACATGAGGCGCTGAAACAAATTACTGCAAAAATATTTTCACCAAATATTGGATCCCTAATGATAGTTATTGTTTATTTCTATACGAGAGCAGATATCAAAAAACTGTGTCACAGTTATGTTAAATATTGACTTTAGTATGTAGCCTAATTTTTTCTAAACAAACATGCACAGACTTGGATAATTAGATCATTTATGAGAATTTCCGTACATTCATCATTAGCTGCCATAACTGTGTATTTTGTTTTGAAAAAAATACAGTGTTTCTAAAAAACATCTGTTGTCATTTAGGAATAAATAAATAATTATCGTGAAAGTAGTACAAATGACTGATAATGGCTAGGGGCCCCTGTTTTGCCCGAAAATGAATTTTGCCCCACTTTGTTTCGGTGCCTTACGTACACACCTGCATTTCTGCTCCGTGGTCAGTGATTGGATATTTTAACTCTCACGATCCTTGGGATTCTATCGGCAAGTCACAGACAGACGTTTGGTGTTGCAAGAACGTTATAGTAATTGGTTCAGTCAAAGATAGCCATAGACATGCTGCCAATGAACATGAAACAGAACTGCAGATGTGCACATAAGGCGCTGAAACAAACTGGGGCACAATTCTTTTCGCGAAAAACAGGGGTCACTAATCATGGCCTTAAACCTTGACCACCAATTTTCTGGCTTGTGCGGTTGTAGTTCGCCTCACGTGTGGTAGTTCCGGATTTGTATTCTTAGCTGTTCTGTGTTGGAACGCTTGCAGGCGTGGCGTCAGCAACGACCTTCGTTTTAAAAAAGTCGGAACCTTGAATGTGGAAACTTTGCATTCTAGGGCTGCTCCCTGTCACTACTTGACTACCCTAGTCTGTGTAGCATGTCTAGGCGCAGCTTTAGTGTCTAGGATAGCCAATGAACGACCGGGAGTAGGTCCCCAGCGTACCACGTCTAGGTCACAGACTAAGTAGTAATACAGACAAGAATTGACGTGGAGGCTTATTTGATACAAGCGAACTCCGCTGCTTATTGGCTGCCCGAGGTTGTTGAAACCAGCCCTGTGTATGTTTGACTCCTGCAAGTTACTACAGGTTTCCTATTGGCCTGGATGCCGGCTAGCAGAACAGCTGCCTTACGCTGATTGGCAGGAGGCGTTTCCGCCATGCTGCTGGCCAGGGAAGTCAGTGTGTGACTGAGTTCGCTGTTGTACTGGATATTTCACTTCTGTATTTCTATGTAGCACGTCTAGGTGCAGCTTTAGTGGCGTGTACACGTCTACACAGACTTGGACATCCAATGAGCGACAGGCAACAGGCCCTCACGTAGCGTTGCCACGCTCAAGACTCCGGCCTTCTAGTAAAGATGGCCATGCTTCAGTGCAAGCTTGTCGCAGTTATTAGCAGTACTTTGGAATTGCGAGGGAAAGAGAGACGAGGAGTAACATGGAACAACTTGGCCAACACTTGTCATCAACAGTGTCTGAAAACGCCGTCGGTACTTCATTAGTTAACAGAAGAGGCCTGAAAATTTTGAGGATTATGTCAATTACAAGCTGGAATATAGTTGAAACAGGTCTACGTCGGCGTTACATTCGCAGAGTCAGTGATTGTTGGTGAGAAGTATTTTGCCACATGTTTCATTGACTTACCCGCACATCAGCAGCTGTGTTTCATTGTTATTGGCAGAGCGTATTGCAGAGGCGTGGCTCATTTGACTGTGCCAATCAGAACAAGGTTACTACGACAACAGACTTCTGCTTTGCGGATACAGTCCTGAGACTTTGAGAGTTAAATACATCCAATAACTAGAGATGATGGATAGAGATCGTGAAATTTCACTAATTCAATGACCTGCATGTTAGAATCAAATATCCTATGCATAAGCCCAGTATATTCGTTCATTGTCTGCTGTTCCACTGACTAGCATCTGGTATACAAATGGTCGGGACTTGAGTATGCATAAGGATATTTGAGTCTAACATGCAGGTCATTCAATTCGCGAAATTTCACCATCTATAATTATGGTACATCGCGAAAAATTTTTGTGTCGACATACCTTTGAAAACACTGTTGTTTCTTTTGAGATTTTGATTGGTAAAGAAGGTG
The DNA here is from genome assembly GCA_003012365.1 of Medauroidea extradentata. Taxonomy (NCBI): domain Eukaryota; kingdom Metazoa; phylum Arthropoda; class Insecta; order Phasmatodea; family Phasmatidae; genus Medauroidea; species Medauroidea extradentata. The sequence continues at coordinate 34,314 of PNEQ01130126.1, read as the reverse complement.
ATTTATCGCGGGAAAAGTTGACTGTTTGCTAGGCTTCAATGTAATGTATTCATTACTTACGCTTTTATTTCGTTACTGGCGAGTCTCTATTTGACTGGGCAAATGATAACTTGGGTATTCTATTTCTGGACGTTTGTCATTCGCCTGTAAACAACTAGACTGTGCCACATAACCGTCGGCCAACAATACATGACGCAGGACAATACACTGATTTGCAGAATACGCTGGCAGAAATAATTCTCGCGACAAATCACCTTCTCTAATGATTGGGTGATTGACACAACGTAGATGTCTGCAGACCGATAATAGGCATTAAATATTAATAGCTAGGGCCACGATTTTGTCGCGAAAAGATTTTTGCCCCACTTTGTTTCAGTGACTCAGGTGCAATTGGCAGTTCTGTTTAAAATTTATTGGCAGCGTGTCTATGTTCAGACACGTTTCTCGTTTGACTGCACCAATCATAATAAGATTATTGTGAGTCTGTACGTCTGTAATTTGCCAAGGCAAGTGAGAGTAAAATCATCCAATCACAGACGATGTAGCAGAGCTGCAGGTGTGCACATAACACATCGAAACCAAATGTTGCATAAATATTTTCGCCATAAAATCATGGCTCTATTAATAGCGGAATTCTTATTGGCTCAGTCAAATAGGGCAACAGCTCCGCCTACAAGTGAAAGCCAGTCATCTTATCATAAGCTGAACGTGCCTTGAAACTCAGCGAACAGTCAAGATTTCCCGCAATAAACCTTCATCTTTACTAATAACTAACCATGAAACATAACTTCAGGAGCACATAAGACACTGTAACATATTGTTTCAAAAATCATTTAACCAAAAATCATTGACTACAAAATATTTTGTTGGTTTTGACACTGCCAAATATTTTTTACCTTAATTTTGTTGCCGCGACTTAAATATTTTAGTCATCTATTTTTTTTACTCCTACAAAATAATTTGGCGGGGAAGACATCCGTAAAATTTTTTCTCTCAGGGTGCGTGTGATGCAAAAATCTATCCGCGAAAATTATGTGTCCCTACTCATAAATAGGGAGCTGAAAAATTCGCTTTATCGAATTGGAACAAGCTATAGCTAAACAAACTGTAAGTTCCTGTTATTTTCGGCTCTTGAGCTATTTGACACATCCTGGAGGGCGCTGAGGAAATAGTAAAGAAGCGACAATGTGCAAGCCCAGTCATGTAGTATCACTGTGTCAGCGAGCAGCCAATGAGCAGACGATATCTGCTTGTGTTCACAGGTATTCTTGGATGGTAGCCTACACGTCAGTTAACCCGCTATAATTTCAGGTCCTTAAGCAATTGGTCAAGTCTCAGAATCTTCATGGTTAAACATTCTAGATAAGTGGATAACACAGAGAGGATGAAGCCACACTTAGCAAGAGGTCATCGACGCTCTTGTGTAACTGATCCTCAGCCGGACAGAGCTCTAAGAAGCCATATCTGTATAAGTCGCTGCTGAAGAATTCGCCGACGATTATGTTTACATTGTACCGTGGATTTTTACAGGATACTGGACTAGCGGGATTTAGTTACGACTAGAGACTGGAAATATTATTGGTTTTACTGACCTGCAGGATGGACTGGAAGACGTAATATCTCATTGGGTTTCTGCCGACACAATGGTGTACCGTGATTAGTGGGAGTCCCTGTTTCTGGTGAAAATATGTCTGCAGCAGTTTGTTATGTGCACATCTGTAACTTGGCTTCATGGTCAGTGTCTTAACGTTTTACAGCTTAGACGTGTCGTACCGTGGTAACCTTATTCTGACTGGTACAGTCAACTGAGAAACGTCTTTCCAGAAAGACACGCCGCCAATAACAACTAAGCAAAACTGCAGATGTGCACGAAAGGTAATGAAATTAGTTGTTGCAGAAATCTTTTCAGTTGTTCCAAGTGATAAGACACGGAATTTAAAGCATCCCCTTCCCCCAGGGTTCTCAAGGAGGTATAAAATATTTCAGGCAAATCGCGGAAGACCATACACAGTTGTAGTTGTTTATTGTTCTGAGTGGCGTGGACGAGACGTAAACATGCAAGAAGGCCAGCGTTTTGGCAGTGCTACAGTGATCCTCTCCCAAACAGCGTGCACTGGAGGTCACGCTAGACTGCAGTTTACAGCAGAGTAACCAGCCACACTGGGTCTGTCACATTATGGTCACCTAGAAGACGAGATGGGCCGTCCACTACTCGCCGTGCCACGGAGAAGGTCCAGGTTCGAGTCCCTAGATGTGTCTGTCGCCGCTAGTCGACTACAGCCTACACTATGAGCAAGGTAAGAATGTCAGCTCCGAATACGCTTATAGTGCCACAATTTTATGGCGAAAAGATTTTTGCATTAATTCGTTTTAGTGCCTTATGCGCACTTCTGCAACTATGCTTCATGGCCAGTGATTGGATGTTTTATCTCTCACTTGTCTTGGGTTTCTTCTGGCAAATCACAGACTATGGTGCCACAATTGTCTTACTCTGATTGGTGCCTTCAAATGAGGAATGTGTTTGAACAAAGACTCGCTGCCAATAACCATGAAGTATAACTGCAGATGTGCACGTAAGGCATTTAAACCAATTGATGCAAAACTCTTTTCGAGACAAAATTGTGGCTCTTACTTATAGAGAACATAATAATCCGAATTAACTATAATATAGTCTCTATATTGTGTATAATCTTGTATAACCATTATAATTCAGTTATCCATTTATCTCTGTAAATCTCCTCTGTAAAGAAGCCCAGGAGAGTAGGATCCATCACTAATGGTTGACAACATTATGCAAGTATTAGAATGACAGGGGTGTGTACCTTCACCTACCTGCATCGGGAAAGAAATGGTGATGTATTCTCCAATAACATGACCCCAACCAACGCAGTATATCCTTATTGGTTGTATCAGACAAGTATGTGAACTGATCTGCCTATCATGCTTTCAGCCACGAATTAAATGATGAATAAATGTTAAAATAAACTAACTCTAAATTGACCATTTTTAACCATGAAACATGGCCGTCTTTAGTAGAAGGCTAGAGTCTTAAATATGGCAACACTGCATCGGGGGCCTGCTGCTTGTCACTTCTTGGCCACCCTAGTCTCTGCAACGTGTATAGATGCAGCTTTAGTGGCGTGTACACGTCTACACTGACTAGGACAGCCAATGAGCGACCGGCAGCAGGCCTGCGATGCAGCGTTGCCACATTCAAGACTACTAGAGACGGCCATGCACTTTCCCATGTGATTTTTCTTGAAGAATACGTACGTGCATGTGAAAACTTTTGAATTTTTTTATGTTTTCAATTTTAAGCATCATCAATGTAGACTAATATTAAAATTTATATTTTACACGAAAATTATGTGTAAATATTATTATTTTTAATCGCGTCCTTCACGACATTGCCGAAGATCATGGGTCCTAGTTTTTCGGATTTCCATTGAATTATTTTTAAAATCCAGACGAGAGCCGATAACATAAAACCATTTCGTAACTTCGGTGCAAATCGGTAGGGACTCTGGTTTCCGCAAAAATTATTTCGCCCCACTTTGTTTCGGTGTCTTACATGCACATCTGCAGCTCTGCTTCGTGGTCAGTGATTGGATATTTTAACTCTCACGAGCCTTGGATTCTACCAGCAAATCACAACCGTGAAGTGTTGCAGAGACTTTATTGTCATTGTTTCAGACAAATGATATACTACGGCTCTTTATATAGACACGCTGCAAATAATCATGAAGCATAATTGCAGATGTGCACGTAAGGCACTGAAACAAAGTGGGGCAAATTTCTTATTGCCAAAAAACCAGGGTCCCTGCTAATCGGTCTTACTATGTAACGTAATTTTTTGATGCAAACTTATAAATATTTTTTTTTTAAATTTTAGCTAATTTATTAGTAAAATGAAATTCCGCTTGTTAACAAATTACCTACTATAATGCTGTATTTAGTCTGGGCAAAATCATAGTATACGTAGTTAAAACCAGTTATCACAAAGTTACAGAGCGATTTTACGATATCTACTTCCGTTTATGTTTAAAAAAAATTTTGTTGTCAAAATTAAAATTAAGAAACTTGGGCAGAAGTTCTTGATAATCGCGCAGATCACTGTTTGTTTGACGGTGTTATCTTTAAAACTTTTCATTTAGAATTAAAATATTTTAACATTTATTCCACATTCAAACTCCGTGGCAGCAATGAGGTAGACATGACCCTTAAGGCGGCCGCATAGTTGGCGCTCGAACAGCGTGCAGCGTGTTTGGATTTTCTCACAGACCAGTAAACGTGCTTCCACAATGCTTATCTACGAAAACAAGGCGCACTTTAAACCACTTGTGAATGTGACTTTCAAGACACCACGCACGTTGGAAGCATTATTTTAAGGCCCTCAAACTTCGATAAAATTGGCTTTTTCAGACGGTTATGCCTCAAGATATATGTACCACATTCGTTCTAAAATTAGGTCTACAAGTACATTGGACTTTGTTACAGTGACGTGTGAAATAAAATGATGGGTCACAGCTGAATGTCCCACTGTAAAAACCGTTACGACGGGAATACTGCATGAGTATTCTGGGCTTAGAGGCGATATCACAATACATGTGCCGGCCGACGTCACTCGTAGTGCCTCACACACACACACACATCACCAGGCGGTTGCCTTAATGCCTCGTGCTCGGAGTGTGAAGCCGGTGCTAACAACACTCACCTTGTAAGAAGACCCCGAGACGCTACTAGTGCGGTCATTTTCCTTCTCGACCTTGGTCAAAGTTATAAAAGCGACTTTTATGAGTGGTTTCACGAGCGCGGAGGCGGTATTATCTCGCTCTTGACGGATGTACACTCTATAAGAATATACTCGGTTTTACAAAAGCAATTCCTCGGAAACTCAGTTGTCAGAGAAAGTCGCCGCAGAACTACAAACACTGTTACAGTAAAAAAAATACAAAACATATGTTTGGAAATGTACCGTATTTGAACTTTCTTCGGTGAAGAGCGGAATTTTAAAAAATTCTATTTTATCCTTGCGCTTAAAATGGACGTCGTGATTAAAGACCCGGAAATTTTGCGAATTAATTTAAGAAGACGCTAGATTAAAAACCCTATACACGTTAATTACTTTCGCGATTAGGTCAGTGTAATTGGAAGCTCTTCTTGAGGACTGTGAACCAATAGCAGACCTGTATGAAACACTCACATACTGCCGGGCTACCTTGTCACATGTACACTGTCCACTCACTGGAGCAGACAATATACAAGTATCTGAGGACATAGTGTACACAGGACTGTGCAGTCCAGCCTGATGGTCGTTGAACCCGCGACATTTCCGGGTTTCTAGTCCTAAAACAAATATTAAAGCAAAATTAATGTGCAAAATTGAGGCGTTGTTTATAATAAGAGCACATGTGTGTATGTGATCTTACTGCGGAGAGAGCTTTAATGAATTAATGGTTTTGTAGGGTGCTCGATATCATGGTCATAAACGCCCAGAGAATGCTTTAAATGATCCCCTATTATTAGGGATCCCTGATTTTCGCGAAAAGAGTTTTGCACCACTTTGTATCAGTGCCTTACGTACACATCTGCTTCATGCTTAGTGATTGTATGTTTTAACTCTCACACGTCTTAGTGTTCTACCCGCAAATCACAGACGTGTGATGTGGTAATAACCTTATGTTATGATTGTTGCTGTCAAATAAAAGACGTTTCTGCACAACAACGCGCTGCCAATAACCTTGAAGCAGAGCTGCAGGTTTGCACGAAAGACACTGAAACAAATTGGTGCTAAATTATTTTCGCGAAAAAGAGGGGTCCATAGTCATATTATGTACGGAACACTCACTGGAAATTTGAAACACTTCTGATCATTCCTAGGGGTTAGTACATTTTTTTTATTTTTATGTTTGTATCTACTGTTTATGGGCTCATGTGCCCTTTTTCGGAGAATTATTTAAAAGAGTCGTTCGGTTGTTAGGAACGTACCATGAAAATAATTTATACAGATCTAGTAATTCACAAGATTGGTAGAATGTTTTAATGTATATGTTCGTATCTCCATGTTTGTGGTTGGCTAGCTTACAAGGTGCAATTGATCTTGTTCAAGCGCAGTGTCGTTTTGTGAAATAAAACGTGTGAATCCCCACGGTCAGTGAACGTGAACAAGAAAACCGTGCAGACCGGTGAAAAAATAAGTAAATAAAGGTGAGTGGAAGCAGGAAAGTAAAAAAAAAAAAAAAACAAGCCAGAAATTCAGGTCGAAGTTAAATATCAATATCAGATAGGCCTCCATCAGTTGATGGCAAGACGTTTGCGTTTGTGGACAGATGTTGCGCGAAAAGTTGTAGCAACGCGATACCTCACACCAAACGAGGGACCTTGTTGATAAATTTTGGCAAAGCTGCAGCAAGGAGGTGCACAGTGGCGTAGCGTGATTGTGTTGCAAGGTAAGCTGTACTTTGAGACGTCTGAACAAATTCATGATCTGAATGTCGGTAGTGGCGAGGCACGAGTGTGAAGCCACTTCTAATAGGCCACTCTGGGATTTGTACAGACGTCGCGAAATACAGCTAATCTTGCAACACACCCACGCTATGCCACTGGAAGTACAGGATGTTCGGATGTATGATGCAGAAAACAGTTAAAACCGTAGCTACTACTAAACCAAAGAAGACGCGTAAGCATATTTGAGCGTGATATAAATTTAAAATAGATAGGGAGGATTGGAGAGTACGCCAGAAAATGTTTATAGACCTGTTCCAAATTAGTATGAAAATTATGAGAGTAATTCAAGAGAAAGTGTTGAAAATAGTAAGTTGGAAGAGAAGAGAGGAACACATGCAAACAATCCTGTAAAATTAGTAGGATCGGTATAGGCTATGATGTTTGAACACTTGAAAGTCATGCCACAGAAGAAAAGTCATTACTGTGAAGACAAATCATACTTATTGTGCTTTGATTTTTCCTTGAATATTAAGACTCTACATGCGATGTTCTCCCAGCTCTTCTAAGAAAAGACAGGTAAGCGGCTTACTATGAAGTACATCACTCATTTCAAGTTTTTTGGTCAGAAATGAGGGTATGCTTAGTTTCCGTAGATTAAAACCATATTTATATGATTTTTGACTTTGAGACCTGCAGCTTGTGGGGCTGTGGATTTCAAGAGTGCCTCCCTATGATATGTAATACATGACAAAGCACTTTTAAATCCCAACCCAAATTATTTCTGGACAGTTCAAATATGTAACGTTGAGATCTGCTGTCAAATAATGTAACTGGCACTAAGCATTAATTATCATTTTATGAACACAATTATTACAATTGTTTTGGGATACAAATTCTTACATTTAATATAGCGTCCGACCTAATCAGTGTTCAGTGACGGGTGACTATCAAGTGGCCCACAGACGGCTACTCTTGGGTTTGCAGAGTTACTTCGTCAGACAAATAGTCCCACTTCAAACTGAGAGTAATTTCGCCCACGTTCAGTAGGGCAAAACACTGGTGGACATTCTACCTTTATTCATGCAGAGGTTTCTTTCACAAAGAATTCGTATCCAACGTCATATTCGGCGTCGCTGAGGGGCGTCCCTGAAGAAGAATTGGACATTCAGAACGACGAGGAGCGGTTACCATTTTGATGGTCTCTCGGGCCGAGAACGAAGTTCTGCTTGCGAGAAGATAGATTGCCACTGACGTAATATTCTCTACAACAGCTGAGAATGTCTCAATTAATATTGTAGCAAATCCACAAATACTCAGACCCCACACCATATGTCCTCAGGTGGGTAGAGACGAGACACACATTGCCTCGCAGTTCCCTCTGACCAGTCCAGTTGACGGCTCTCAGCGTAATAATTTTCGCGCACACGTCGCCAGCAACCTAGCCACGAGTTGTGGCGCACCCAAGCGTCACCCGTCCAAACTAAACAACTATATACAATTATTAAGTAAAGGTTACTATTCTAGATACAAACATTTGAATTTACATTTATGCTCACATTTACATCGGCGTATAGAAATAGTAAATTAGAATTATAAAAGTTATTAGTGTATAGCCAATCAGTAGGACTATACTACTGTTAACACAACTAGAAGCTGAAACGTGATACATTTACTCGTGATGATACACACGTCACAACTTGAATGTGATATTATACTCGAACAGAATCCCGGCAATCCGTGTAAGATTGCATCTCAAAAGATTAAAAGGTACAGTACAATGAAATTAAGAAACTATTTGAGGAACAATTAAAACTGAAAAAACAGTTTTAATAATTGAATTTGACTTTGCTCAAAATCTACATTTGCCAAAATAAATAAGTAAAGTTACGTCTACAATGACAACACATTTTTTCCTGTACAGTGTAGTTTGTGACAGCTCCTTATAAGGTATGTCTAGGGAAAGAACATTTCGCGAGTTCGATGACTCGCAAGCTAAACTCTACTGTTTTACATATTTCCCAGCATTGGTTGTTCGTTCATAGGCTGCTGCTCCAGTTAGTAGACGAATTCGGTCCAGACCTGATGTTGTCTCAGGATTGGGTCCTTATTTTCTTGCATGCATACTATTAGAGCACAGATTTCCAGAGCGTGCCTAACTAATTGTGTACCAATCACAAACTTTGCGTAAATGTTCGTCTTTTGGAACTCTTGCTTAACCTATACTTTATTCGTGAAATATTCTTGTCCCTAGGTTCGTAACCTATGAACCAGATCCTTGCTTGGAATACAGAGCGTTTTGTTTGTAGAACACTGTGTAAAAAACTTTGTAAACATTATTGGAAGCTGTAAACGCATACACAGATGGGACACTTACCATTCTTCAGCTTTTGAAACTGAGTAAAGGTTGCGTATTCTTACTGTACACATCTGGTAACACAGAATACATTTGACTCTTTGTTAAAGTATATAGGAAAGCTGACATTGATGTATGTGAAACAATTTTACTGTGCCTACTTCCTTACCTCTAATATTTCGATGAGATAAATTTACAAATATTCTTACAGTGAAGAAGAGCAAACTGTGTTAGGTTGAGAGCTTCCATCGTCTTGTTTGGCCGAGAAAACATTTATCTGCGGGCTTCATTCACTGAATCCAGTAGTTAGGCACAAAATTGTACTGAACCATTCAATAATTGTAAAGCAGTCACAATGAATGACTGCTGGCGTGGATTAATTCCTGACAATTTTCGTGAAGGATGCTGAAACTACGGGGTAAGACTTTCAGGCAACCCGTCCTGATTTATACCGTTTATCAAGCAACACAGTGCAATGAACGTGGCTGTATAAAATGTTTCTTCCTGTTCTGAATTCTGCCTATATATATATATATATATATATATATATATATATATATATATATATATATATATATATATATATATATATATATATAGCTTGAGACAATTATCTTGTAGCTGGTGAATCATATGTATATATATCTTGAGACAATTATCTTGTAGCTGGTGAAACCGTCCGTTCAGAATCGCTATGAGATCGCTGTCAACGGAGTACGGATTGTAATAGATACAACGCTTCATTGCAGGAAATTATGTGCTTGGATGACGAGTCTTGTGTTTGCCTCTTTGTAGTTATAGACCGATATTAACAGTTTACTACTGCGTATATGACATGATAGTGTGCACGTTTTAGTTAAAATTGGTTCCCGTGTATTCCACGTTCTGATTTTCTTGCTGTGATTGTAATAAACAGCGTGAATATTTCTCCACGCACGAATACAGATGTGTCTGATTATTAGTTGCACGCAAACAACCCAACATATCAGATGTGTGTGGCTATTGTTAACTTAAACGAGCGAAATCGATAGTAATGGGTTTGATTTGCTCATGTCTGGGTGTACAAACATTCATCGTGATGCGTTCAAACAGCACATTATCGTAATTTATCAGGCACGCTCAACGGTACTGACGTAAAACGGATTTTTAATTTTTTAGCGTGTTCAGTGCGGAAGTGGTCTAAGTATCTTGACGAAAATTATTTGGCCACTTAAAGGACGGAAAATCGCGAAAATCTTAGGCACCAAAATTGGCTTCAAAACATACCATGATGCGCCTTATTTTATTGTACGTAAATTGGTAAACTGCTTGAGGACGAATAACAAACGTTCAGTGTAAGCATGCCATAAATAGAGATGATGGTTTATTGCGGGAAAACTTGACAGTTTGCTGGGTTCCAACGCACGTTCAGCTTATGTGAAGATAACTGGCTTTCGCTTGTACGCGGAGCTGTTAGACTATTAGACTGAGCCAATAAGAACACAGATTTTTTGGGACGCCTGTTTTTCGCGAAAATAATTTTGCCCAACTTTGTTTCGGTGCCTTACGTGCACATCTGCAGTTCTGCTCCGAGGTCAGTGATTGCATATTTTAACTATCTCGAGCCTTGGGATTCTACCGGCAAATCACAGCCGTGTGGTGCTGCAGGATCGTTATTGTAATTGGCTCAGTCAAATAATAGCCATTGACAGGCTAGAGCAACCGTGAAACAGAACTGCTGATGTGCACGTAAGGCGAGGAAATAAACTGGGGCACAATTCCTTTCGAAAAATAGGAGTCCCTACCGATGTAATATTTGACGCCTACTATTTGTCTGCATACAGCTACGTTGTGTTATACGTATATCACCCAATCATACATGTCACAAGAAACCGCAGTGTTTTCAAAGGTATGTCGGTATAAAAATTGTTCGCGATTTACCGTCATCCCTAACCGTAATTCATATTGGCCCAATCAAATGACAAACATAAACTACGCTGGAACGTAGTAAACAGTTAACTTCTTCCAAGATAAATTTTAATTAGTAATAAAACTGAAGTGTAGAGGTGTTCATAACGATAATAAGAGACAGGATTTTGAGGCGAAATGACTTTTGCGCCATTTGGTTTCAGTGTCTTATGTACAAGTCTGCAGTTCTGCTTCATGGTCAGTGATTTGTTGTTTGAAGTCTCACTTGTCTTGATTATACTGACATATCACAACTGTACGGAGTCACAATAAGCTTACTCTGATTGGTGCAGTCAAATGAGAGGCATCAGTTTACAAAGACACGCTGCTAATAACAGTGAAGCACAGCTGCCGATGTGCGGGTAAGGCACTGAAACAAAGAGTTGCAGAAATATTTTTGCGACAAAATCGTGGCTCTAATAATATGACTTATAATTAAGGGCGTGGTAAAGTCGTGTTTTATTTTGGAATCATGCAGAATGCAAACAACTCTTGCTTGTCCTTGACTTTACACCTCCTGAAGGGCGCTGAAGCCATTAATAAAGAAGCACGTTGATTCAGGCCCAAATATGTGGTAATACTGTGTCAGCGAGCAGCCAATGAGAAGCTGCTGTCTACTTGAGTACCCAGATATTCTTAGGGCCATGAACTTTTCGCGAAAAGAATTTTGCCCCAATTTGTTTCAGTGCCTTACGTGCACATCTGCAGCTCGGCTTCATGGTGGTTGGCAGCGTGTGTTTGTAAAGTGACGTCTCTGTGCCAATCACAGTAATGATACTGCAACACCACACGACTGTGATTTGCGGAAGCCCCAAGACACGTAAGAGTTAAAAAAGCCAATCGCTGAACATGAAGCACAATTGCAGATGTGCACGTAGGTCACTGAAACAAACAGCAGCTAAGTTATTTTCGCGAAAAGTTCATGGCCCTAGATATTTTAAATTCAATGAACAACGACGTTTGCTCCGGTTTATTACCAGTTTTCTTCAGTACCACAAGTTTGCAAGTTGTCACTAAACGCCGGCCAGCAAATCTAGGTTTTATGATAGCGGAAACAGAAACTCACAGCATAAAGAAGTATCGCGCAAATATAACACATTTTGTATTCACCGTAAGACAAGTGAAGTTAAGAGGATTTGGCCAGCACTTACCTTCTAGGTCTTAAACGCCGGTAGGAATGACAAGATGTGTGGATCAGCTCCGGAATGAGAAGGGCGGGAGAAACAGCAGATTCCCGAGAAAACCCGCTGACCAGCGGCGGCATCATCCGGCACGATTTTCACATGTGAAAATCCGGGGACCGAACCCGCCGGGAATCGAACTCGGATCACGTTGGTGGGAGGCGAGTGCTCTAGCCACTACGCTCCACAGTAAGACTATACACACACACACACACACACACACACATATATATATATATATATATATATATATATATATATATATATATATAT
>PNEQ01130126.1:0-22013 GCA_003012365.1 Medauroidea extradentata | reverse complement strand
TGCGTTTCGTCTGCATATAGCAGTTTAACCTGTTTCCAAGGATAGTTAACCACATAAGTCGGTTCAGAAGCACAATTTATTACAATATTCCGATCGAAGTTTATCAGTGATATACGCCAGTGTTCGATTCTTTCTGTAAGGCTTGTATTAGTAGAGTGTAACGGTATATCGATCGTTAGTTTATCGCCAAGCGATAAGTTCGTAATCACGTCCCAGGCTAAACTTATCACCATGTCATCACGCTAATATGAAAAAGCGCAACTCTAGCGATGGTAACTAGAACCATATTTACTGCGACAAGTGCTGCAATGTAGTGAGTATAATATGGTGCTGTCAAGTAGCGGATGGTACCAGAACGCCGGAAAGTACTTGCTTCCCGTTTTTTTTTAAAATTATATTCGTATTCCTATAATTTTTTGTAGTTTTTACTTTAAGATATTCTTTATGTAGAATCATTATGTTAAATAAGTCGAACGGTTTACATTCACAATGCGGAAATATCTATGTTGGCATTAAGTCGTCGGGTTCTTCGGAGTGATAGGCACAAGTTACAAAGTTGTGACGAATTACAGGCAGTAAAAGAATTACTTAACTTACATAATATATTGACGAATAAAAATACGTAAAATATAATAGGTCTAACTAATCCCCGTTACATTAAACAATGGATTTCGTGGTGCCACTTGCCAACAGTTAAAAACACACTGTTTGCACTTTTAACACCCGAAATACACAGGACGTTGATATGAACACGAGATTTTACAACACGAAAATCAACACGAACATTTATATAGTATCACCAGGTTGACCACATTAACCTCTTAAAAGTAAATTTTAATAAGATTTCACTTCGAAGCAATAAATGTGTAAATAGTTTCTAAATATTCGAACAGTTTTGTCCTCCACATTTATTTTAATTTTAAAAAAGAAAAACGTTTTACAATTCTAAAAGCAAAATAAATTACTACCATCTTGTCGCAATGACGGTAGCTATCGACCGAATGACAGCATAAATAATTGAAAAACAAACTTTGTTACAGTTCCCTTTTTAAGAGCAACTTATTTCCGCGAATATATTTTTTTGCATCAGTTTGTTTTAATGCTTTGTGTGCACATCTGCATTCCTGCTTCATGGTCAGAGAATGGATATTTTTAATTCTCAGTATGTTGGGAATATATCCGCAAAACACAGAGGTGTACTGTCGCGAGTTCTTAATGCCACAGTTGAATGACACAAACACACGCTGCTAATAACCCCGAAGCAGATATGCACGTAAGACATTGAAACATAGTTGCGCAAAACGTCCAGCCCGGTTGCCTGTCACGACTTTGCTTCTGTATGCACGAGCTGCTCTGTGGCTGGGGTGCGGCTGCGCATGCGCCGTGCCGCGGGAGGGGAAGTGAAGGAGGGGGGAAGTGCGGCGCACACTAGCGCAGCTGCCAGGCGGTGCCAGTGTGAGACACTACCTTCTACCCGGCGCGCCGTGCGACTGCAGGTGTGCGTGTGTGTGCGTGTGCGTGCGAGAGTGTGTGCGCACAGCAAAGCCTCGCCGCCGTCGTCAATTTTCGCCAGCCGCGAGGAGAAGTCCAGTTGAACGACCGTTCCGCGCCCGCCGAGTCTCTAACCGACCACGCGAGTGCTTTCTCCTTGCGACCAGTCAACCTCCCGCTGTAAATATTGATCTCTACAGTCTCAGAAACAAATCTTCCATCATGAGCACGCCAGTCAAAAAAGTGCCTATTCACCTACAGGTAGGTAATTTAGTTCACGTACTTTATATATCAACAGTTTTTTTGTACACCTTAAATGTAATGGTCTTGTATTGGTGGTTCGTGAATCTGAGTGGAGACTTATGTGGTTTCAAGATAACATTTGAAACGAATATTTGATTCAAAGCAATCGTCACGGTCGATGAGCTTAATATTTTTAAAATTTTCTAAAAACGTGAAAGGATGTTGGCATTCTAAAAAAAATCCAGAACCGTATGAAATGTGTTAACGGTTGAACGTGTTTCGAAGCCAGAGGCAGAATTGTCAATGACCAAGGGGCGGGTCGCCGTCCAGGCGGTTAGGGGTAGTTATCGATTTCCCCGGAGCGAGCAGGTCTTTGTGGACGACACGTAACCTTGCGAGTACACAACCAGCCAGCGATGCTGGGTTCGGGCTTGCAGTATCTCTGGTCCCGGTTTTTCGGGGGAAACAACGCGCGCAACGAGACGCCCGAACAGGATCATGAACTCGAACAGGATCAAGAACACGAACATGATCGCGAACACGAACAGGTGACCGCATCATGCAACACGGTATGTATACTTTCGAATGCGCAACACTGCTATTTCTGGCACGCTCTGAATAGACTCGCAAAATGTTTGTGAGGTGAACGGAAATAAATTTAGCCCGTTCTTACGTCACTTCGTATACAAATGTGTTGTACTTTTTATTATATTTTATTTGTACTGTAACATGCAACGTAACTTATTACAACAAATAGAATTGACATTTGTGGAAATATCAGTGAAATTCTTGTGAGTTTTTGTATTTGGATTGAAATTTAGAAATGTGTGTGTATTTGGACATTGTTGCAGTAGTTTCTAGTGCTTAAACACATTTTACAAATACTTTAAATATTAATGGAGCGATGCTATTTATGTTACATAATTGATTAAAATTGATTTATCACTGTTCCTAACGAAGCGATTTTATAAAGCCACAAATTTATTGGGAAAGCAGAGGAAGGATGATAACTGAGAAAATATGAAGATAATGAATTCAATCCATTCTACACTGTGTAAACTTTCAAGCGTTTTGTTTTCCTAGTAAAGTTTAATTTAGTCTATTATATAGTTAAACTTAACTACGTGCTGCATTTTTAAAGTTAGAGAAAACCATATTGCGTACTTGGAAGCCCAGGCGCGAGCAACTATAGGGATTTACATGTTATATTGTATTATGTAGAGCTCAGTTATCTTTCAAGATATCAGTTTCCAACAAAAACATTTTCTTGCATCAGAGATGAGAAACATATTGATACAAGATTTACAACGTGGAAGAAATGTATAAGTTGGTGTTTTCGTGTATTTTTTTTATGAAAATGCTTAATTGCTCACAGTTTTCAGGAAATATATAAACCAGACTGAAAGAGCCGTTAGAAATGTGGACCTTTGTGAGATGAGCAAATAGCGGTGGTGTGTAGGTTCAACACTGAATCACATCTAATATGATTAACCCAGGGGCGTCATTTGTGGCTACAGGGAAGGGGGGGGGGGCGAAGGCCCCCCCATGGATTTAGATATTTATGCCTATAAATATATTTTTTGTATTTTTAAATGTAAATAATGCTAACTTCAGAACATAAAACTTAAGTTTTATTATTAAAGTATCTAATTTATACACGTTTAATTAATAAAAAAGATGCAACAAGGTCACTTTCGCCAGAAAACAAAATCTTGCCCCCCCCCCCCTAGAAAAACCTGAAATGACGCCCCTGGATTAACCATGCAATTCTCTGTACTCGTACTCGCCAGAAATACGAGGCAGGCAGCGACCTTAAAACAATGCTAGGTTTTATTATCACGTTGGTGCAAGAAACTCAAAACTTTTCTGACAGAAAGTTTTGAAAAAGTTTAACACAATGAGCAGTCATATAATGCACAGTAATTATGTGTAGGCGCTGTGCAAAATAACGCACCGTTCATTCACAAATTGCCTTGATTTTTCTTTATATTCATAACAGAATCACTAATACTTCAGCTGAAAAACTATGAGGTTCGTTGCTTCCAAAAATTAGGTACAAATTATGGTATGTTTGTGACAAAACACTATAGGGGTCTTCGATATGAAAACTATGTTGCTTTACGGAATGTTTTCAAAATCACTGTAAAACAATCGGCCGTGGCCGTAAGATGACATGATGTAGACCTGTCATTCAGCGTTGAAAGATTTAGTATAAATTGTAGGTTTCTCGAAGCCAATTTGCAAACTCAACAAACTGCAATCCTAGACAGTAGTTTTCGCCAAGAATCTGAGGAAACATTTTTCTCGGGTAACGAGTTTCTGTAGAACAATCTCTGACGCTGATATCTCGTACATTTAATTGCGTTACCAAATGCAAAATTCTGTGTAAATATTTGCTCATAAAGTTGAAAATGTCACTGAATAGGAGTGTTTTGTATTTTTTCCGCACAGACTTTCAAAAAAACGTGTAGATTTTAATTGGTGTTTTTTAGTGTTTATTTATCTACACGGAACTAAAAAAGTTTTTTTTTTGTTTGCGTGACTACCTATGTTATGGTTTTTGAGCCTGTGTTTGGCTATCACGAACCTGTTTAGTTACGCGTTAGTAGCTCAGGTATGACAGAGACATAAGGTTGACCTTGAAGCACGCATCAAATGCCGCGTCGCCTCAACGAGCCAAGCGCTGAACTAGCGTACAAGATTCCCGCCGAACCGCCTTTACTATGGGACACTAAGGGGCCTGCCTACCTGCACTTCAAATGCGTTGCAGAGAGTTACGCCTGTTCTTTTTTTACGATGCTATTTAACGCGTATTATATTTGTTTATCTACGAAAAGAACACACATTTCAAACTATGTCACTATATTTTAAAAAATTCGACACGTTTATCATAAACATCATTTTCAGGATCTTTAAAATGGCCAAAAATGGGTTATCCAGATTGCCGTATCTGGAAAAATAACAACCTGTTTCGGAAAACACAACTATAGAGACAAACTTTAGACTTTGAACTATGTTGCCCATAAATAATGTAGTCACCGCTTAAAGTGGCATTGGAAAAAGAATAATAGTAACGTACTGCACGCCAGCTGAGTGGCTTGCGCGGAAAGGCTATAATGCAATAAGTACGTCGGTTTATGGCGCCCTAACTGCTCCTGCCTCACACACACAAACGCAGCCATGTAACTTTTTTGGTGGAAAGTCTGTAGCAAAGTTCAGTGCGCGTCGCAATTTGAGTTTCGCACACATCCTGTTAATACATTCTGAAGTACGGCAGTTTGAAAAGGCCGCGATTAGCCATGTTGGAGGGCTTAGAAACAATAGCTTTAATTAGCACGATGTCTTAACAATGAGGTTCCGACCTTGTCTGAAGTGTTCGAAGCCCGCCGCACACGATACAGTATTTCCTACTAGTTCGCTTACTAGAATGTTTACTAGTTTCTTTACTGGGTAGGTCACAAGCCGATACACTAGGTGCGTTACAAGTTTCTGCTGCATACAATACTGGCTGGCTTGCTTGTTTTGTAAGGATAATCTACACTTCTCATTGCTTCAGACGTACAAAGGAATTAAAAAAGTGCTTTGTGGGCAAGAAAATTGCTGTTACAATGGGATCGGAATCGCGGCACGTTTGTTATGTTTTCGGAAGAACTTTATAAAGAAAATTGTGGCTATGTCTTGTGTTTGTGTATATTTTGCCGACTTCCGAAATTATTACTGCTGGAACTTCCTTTTTTTCAGTCAGTTTTTCGTCCACTTCCTTCCATGTTTCCGAAAAATCGCGCCTAAAATGTTAAGTGCTCTGTCTTCCAATTCTTTCCCCTCCATGTTTATGTTTCTCAATACTCGCGCGCGTCAAAACTTCTAGTATTGTTGTTTTGATGAATTCTGATTGGCCGCTGCTTAAATATTGCAGTGCAGCTCGTAACAAAAATAGGACGCCGGCAATTAGGCAAAGCAAGTACCTGAGCTGGCAGGGCTGCTAGTAGCAGGCAAGATTTTGAGTAGAGAAGCTAGTAGCCGAGCAAGTACGACTCGTAGTATACAATATTGTAAGGAATATTGTACCGTGTGCGGCGGGCTTTCGTATGTTGGCACAATGGACATACGTGGAATTGGTTCTTAGAAGAAACCTGTTTACGAACACACTGCAACGCATTTGAAGTGTGAGGTAGGCGGCGCACTTAGGGCGTTCAAGAGGGATAATACATAATTTTTAGAGCCCCGGAAATTTCGCGGATTCAACTGAGGAGAGGTTGGATTTCTAAGTCATGTACATCTTGGAAACTATTTCAATCGGGTCATTGTTTAATAAACGTGACCTTGCGGACTCCGAATCAATGGCGGACATGCGTAAAAACGCTCACGGACTCCTGCGCTACATCGTCAAATGTTCAAATGCTCACTCACTGGAGCAGCAGCCAATGAACAAATATAGCAGAGGACAGTGTGTACACAGGACTGTGGAGTCTAGCCTGCTGGGCGTTGAACCCGCGAAATATCCGGGCCTCTAATAATTTTATATTTGCATGAAACAATATTAGTTTTGTAGACGTTACTTGGAGTAAGTATATGTTGTACGGTTTGTTTAAATTTCGGTTTCACCAACATGCGTAGCGTAACTCAATATTATTGGGGTGACGGAGACGTTACTAAAAAAAAAAAAAAATAGTTAGTTAAGGAGGAGTGTTAGAAAATTTTACTGTATTTTCAGTTTTTGAGCCATAACATTTATTCGAAATGTTTAATCAAAATTTTCTCTTTGACAAAATATAGGATAAATTATTGTTGGTAAACTGTTTGACATCAATGATAATGAAATCTTTCATTAATTTTTCATGCAGCATCATTCTAAGTGAATTAGCATGTAGGTTAAATTTCAAGAATTCTCTTGCAATTATTCTGCATGACAAATTAATTAAATAGGCTATTCCATTAGTATTTATCCTATGCTTTGTCGAAGAGAATATTTTGTACTACAACATAAATAAATGTTATATCTCAAAAACTGAAAATACAATAAAATTGTCTAACACTCCCTCTAAGGGCGCTCTGTCATACGGTTCAAATGCATTGTAATTTGCAGGGAGATACGTTTTTTAAGATACACGGGGACTATTACACATGTGCCCATTAAACCAATAAAGAAAAAAAACTGTTCTGACGAGTACGAGATATCATTAAGACATCATGCTCAATAAAAACACTCCTTCTAAGTCTTCCAACAGATTGAAAACCCGCCTTTCCAGACTGCCGCACCTCAGAATGTTCTAACCGGATGTATGTGAAACTCAGATAGAAATCTTGCACGCTAGTTCAGCGCATGGCTCGTTGTGGCAATACGAAATTTGATTAGCACTTCAAGGTTGCCCTTGTAGCTTCGTCGCTTCTGAGCTTCAAATGCGCAAAACAGCTTAAGAGGGCGTGGTACATAATTCAACGCTAAAAGCATTCATCTATTAACTGTAGGTTTCTTGAAGCCAATTTGCGAAAATTAAACTATAGCAATCCTAGACAATAGTTTTAGCCAACGCTTTAAAGAAAATTGTTTCCAGTGTTACGAACTTCTGAGGCACAATCTCTGACACTGGAACCTCGTGCATTTAACTGCGGCGCAAGAGATCACGCTTAACGAATTAGTAATTTTGGATAAATATTTACTCATAAAGTTGGCAAATACCATTATATAGGTTTGTCATTGAGTATTTTATCCATATTTGCTTCGAAAAGAGCGTAGAAATCAATTGATATTTTCAGCGTTTAGTTATCTACCACGCACTCTTAAGAAAGGCGCCCGCCTGATGGCCGTGTGTTTGTGTGAGTGAGGCACGACGCCAAGGGCGATGCTGACCGGCTCATCTGGTGTGGTATCACTCGCCTGACTGACACGTTCACTGGTGACCCCATGTTTTTATTGTTGGAACGTTTTAAGCTAAGTCCGTTGCCTGTTTATAGAGTAGTTTCACATGAATCCCGTGAGTAGTTTTGTCGTATAACAAGTTGGAAAAGTTGTTTCAGCCAATTTGAGGGGCTCTGAAGTATTTTTCTATTCGACGTGATGGTTTGAAACCACTCTTCCGTCATCGACTGAAGTGTATTTACTTTCCTGCATTGACACAATGGGCATATGTGGAATAGTTAAATAATACGTATTTACAAACACGTTGCAGCGAATTTTAAGCGCAATGTAGGCGAGGCACTAAATGTTTTAGCAAACATTCAGTATGAAGAGCTCCAACACCAAACCCATCTATATGTGTGTTAACATCTTACGTCAAAGTTTTTAAAGAGTTGAATTGCGAAATTTTTTTATTTTCATGAGTAAAAATATGTTTCATTATTAAGGGCTTGTCCCTGAGTTTTTTCAGACTGGTGACAATAACTCAAATATTTTTAAACCAAAAGCTCTGAACAAATTTAAGGTAATGTGTAGTCACACGATGAACAATACTGTGGATGCGTTTTTTTTAAAATAATGTACCTTTCGTCAGCAAAAAATATTTTGCTTCGTGTTTGTTTATTTTCACTACAAACGTCATACTTTGGGTGATGAAATCTAAAGAACCGTTCATTAGGTTTCTACAAACAAATTCAGCTACATATAAGTGTCAAAACCGTGGAGCAAAATTGTGATATGAGTATTACGTAGCAATAAAAAAAAGTATTTTCGAAATCACTGCAAAACTCGGTAACAAGGCCTTGAGTTCATTAGATGGCATACTTGCCCCATTGTGTCTCCAACCTTCTTGGATGTTTCTCTCATGGCTATAGCCACCAGTTTGTCGCGAAAAAATGTCTGCACATCTTCAGCTCATTTATACTGTGCCAATTAAGTAGAAGGTTATTGCGACACCACATGTCTGTGATCCAATTACTGACTGTGAAGCAGAGCTGCATATTCGTACGTGAGGCATTGAAACAAAGTGATGCAAAAACCTATTCGCGAAAACTCCCTTTCCCTATTTGTACTTCATATATTTCGCGATTATTTCGTCAATATTTTGAATACAGTGCATACAGCTGCACTTCGCTGTGGTTTGTCTAGTGCCTTCCATTCTTTAAACGCAATTTGGCGAGTATCGTCTACTGCCGCAAACCAACCCTGGTCTCGAGCAGGATTATTCCAGAGTTGACCGAGTTGTCAGTCGAGTTAGTTCTCTTTACTTTTTGACCTGAACAAAATGCACGAGGATATTTTCCTAAAAGTTACCAAGTAATATTTACTCTACCCGGAGTTACCAAGTCATTTTTGTAAACTTGTGAAGCCACAAAACCGTAACATAATGACATTTAAAAATTCACACTGAAATTACATTTAACGGGCTACTGCTTTGCATGTTTTAAAATCCATTACGAAATATTTGTGTATTTACAAAAATCCATAAAATATGAAAAAATTATAAATTTCATAATTTATTTAATGGAAATATATTTTGTAATGGACTTAATTACATTGTAAGCAGCAGTCCGTGATATGTAGTTCCAGTGCGAATTTTTTTCATTTCATTATGTCCGTTGGTTTATGCGGCTTATAACGTTCAAATTTTGACTCTGAAGTAACGTCATGGGAATACTGGCTGAGCTAATTTTTTTTTGTAACAGTACAATGAACTCCCAAGTAACGTCTACATAACTATCAGTATTTCATACAAATATAAAATAACGATTTTCCCTTACTTTAACACCCTTCAAGTATTCTGGTTCAAAGGACTGCATGTTGGAACTTATATACATGAGTGTACTCGAAAGTATATCTAATGATCATTGGTTGCTTGGTAAACAGTGGCAGAAACTGTAACGTGGCTACTTATCATTCAACAGATCCGAGTTCTCTAAGCGTTTGTAAAAAGTAACTTGCTGAAGTATGACAAGCTTGCTCAACAACTTGACTAGGTTTGTTGGATCACTAAAGACCTTCTCATCTAAGAATTACAGTTTATAGTTGTGTTCACATTCCTTTTTACAGCTGTTGCCACGGAGTGAGCAAAGTTTTCCTCTGCCACAAGTGATTTCTGCACAAATACACTAAGCTGGCTCTCAAACTGTGCAGTACATGAAAATGAAGAGTATTTTACTGTGGAAATTTGTACACACGACAGTCTTCAGAACTGTCGAAAACTGAAATTCTTTGGTTATGTCTAAATTCTTGCAAGCAATCTAGGGTTTTAAGATGGTGGAAATCCAAAATAAGTCTACATATTTGTGCGTTAGTTAAATATTATTCTAAATATAATGTCAATGGCATACACATTATCCTAAGGAAAGGAATATTTCGTTAGTTCAATGACCTGCTTGTTAGAAACCACTGTCCTGTATACACTCAAGTCCCGACCACTTATCCAGTAGCTGCTACTCACTGGAGTGAGTGAGATATTTTTTTTTCAGCGTTCAACATCGAGGTTTTTTACGCTGGTGAGGGTTGACATGATGTGAGTAGCAAAGGAATGAAGGGGCGGGGAGACGGGAGATCCCCGAGAAAACCTGCCGACCAGCGGCATCGTCCGGCATGATTCCCACGTGCGAAAATTCAGGGACCGACCCCGCCGGGAATCGAACCCGGATCGCCTTGGTGGGAGGCGAGCTCTCGGCCACCGCGGGCCCCGCTATTCACTGGAACAACAGACAATGAACGAATAGTCGGAACTTGAGTGTGCATAGTACATTGGATTCTAGTATGCCGGTCATAGAACTCGCGAATTTTTCATTTCTATACATATATGCTATGTTTAAAGATTTAGCCCCGGTTGTTTTCGCGAAAAGATTTTTGCACTACTTTGTTTCAGTGCCTTACGTGCGCAGCTGCGTCTCTTCTTTGTGGTCAATGATTGGCTGCCGTAACACCCAACGTGTGGAGGTTAAACCTGCAAATCGCAGACGCGATGTTAACTATGTACTGATTGGCACAGCCAAACGAATAATGACTCTGCACAAGAACACTCTGCAAATAGTCACGAAGTTGAGGTGAAAGTGTACACGTAAGACACTGAAACAATGTGGGGCCAAAATCTTATCGCGAAAACTACCGGGTCCATAGAGATAATGATTTATCGCGGGAAAACTTGACCGTTTGCTATATTTCAACACGCGTTCAGCTTACCAGAAGATTACTGGCTTGAGCTTGTACTTGGAGCTTATACCCTATTTGACTGAGCCAATGCGAATCCCGAATTTTGCTCCAATTTGTTTCAGTGCGTTATGCGCACACCTGCAACTCTACTTATTTGCAACGTGTTGTTGTGCAGAGACGTATTTCATTTGACAATACCAATCAGAAATGTTCTCTATAAATGTGTACATACATATACACAGTACACGCAACTACCAAAACCACAAAGAATTGATGAAAATTTATGTTTATGCACGGTATTCAACATATCGAAGGAAGAAACACAAAACTAGTATCAATGTAATTAGCGTATATTATGCAGGTTAATATTTCTTTCGCACTTCTGTCTTCGGTATTAT
The DNA here is from genome assembly GCA_003012365.1 of Medauroidea extradentata. Taxonomy (NCBI): domain Eukaryota; kingdom Metazoa; phylum Arthropoda; class Insecta; order Phasmatodea; family Phasmatidae; genus Medauroidea; species Medauroidea extradentata. Next base: position 10,814 of record PNEQ01130126.1, on the reverse strand, counting down.
GTACATCGTACGTAAATTTTCACTTTGTTGTGGCTTTGGTTTTATCTTTTGTTTAATTGTTTGCACCATTCGTCATGCTTCGTCAGCTGTCAGCAACCGTGGAGCTAGAGTTCTAACTACTTTCGCAATTGGCCCGTGACACTTTTGACAACTTCTGGAAGTCGCTGAGATAATAATGTTGCGAGCCGCGACTATCTGGCTGAGCGGTGAAAGAATATACCGTGGCGGCAGAGCTAAGAGACCTCCTTGTGCTCTGTACGGCTCTGCACGCCGCGATAATTGGAGGGCAGTGTAAGCTGATACAGCAGCGGCAAGAGCAAAGAGGTTCGGCGTACGTTGTGCTGCTCATGTTACCGTTTAGAAATGTACGGTGGCGACCACCTGCACCTCAAATATCGGGCAACAGAACATATCATGGTCTAGAGTATTCCTGTTCGTACTCTATTTTGCGGGATGGTGATGGACCCTGAAGCGACACCCTTCCAGAAGGTTTGAGATAAAAGACTTGTCGAGAGAAATCGATACTATAGAGTAAGGATATAAAAGAGAGCTGTGGCAGAGGCAAGAGAGTTTTTGGCTGGCAAGTGCCTGGTGTGAGTGTGAGAGATTTTTGTCAGCGCTTAACAGCGAGGTCTTTAGCGCTTGGTGAAGGGTGACATGAGGTGAGTATGGAGCAGCACCGGAATTAATAGGCGGGGGAAACGGAAGATCCCCTAGAAAATCCGCCGGTCAGTGGCATCGTCCGGCACGATTCCCACATGCGAAAATCTGGAGACCTTGGTGGGAGGCGAGAGGTCTGACCCCCCGGCCACCCCGGCCTCAGGTGCTTGGTGTGAGTTCAAGTGATAGTGACGAGTGGCGAGAAGTATTCGGTTGCGACAAATGTTCGAGGGTTTCCGGCGAGTTAAAACGTGGCAAGTAGTGGGAAGAAGGTGTTTTTGGACCACAAGAGGTTCATCGATGCTCGTTCATTGGGTGTGAATGATTAGAAAGACTTTCCACATAAGTAATAGTTATTTGTTTAGTTTGACATACATTTGAATGTGATTACTCATTATTGACATAGGCATTTTTTATGTAGATAGTTGTAAATAAATTAGGTTAGCTTGATGTATTTTCTTTCTTTTATCAAATACCTTCATCTCCAAGAGCACGTGGCTCCAACAAGTAGCAAAAAAAAGAAAAAAATAATAATCAGTAACTAAATCAAGACACATCACTAGGGGCCCTAATTTTTGGTGAAATAAATATTTCTGCAGCAGTTTGTTCCATTGCCTCATGTGCATGGCTGCAGCTCTGCTTCATGGTCAGTTATTTGCTGTTTTTAACTGTTTCGTGTCTTAACACTTTACTGCAAATCACGGACATGTGGTATCGTAACATTATTCTTATTGGTGAAATCAGATGAGAACATTCTTTACGCAAAGACACGCTGCCAATAACAACGAAGCAGAGCTGTGCACATGAGGCACTGGAACAAACTGCTGCAGAAATATTTTTATCAAAAGTTGGGGTCCCTATGTTTCACTGTATCAGAGAGCAGCCAACGAACATCTACTATCTACTAGAGTACGCAGATATTCTTGGATGTTAACAGTGCAAGTAGTGAACCCGCGAATTTTCCCGTCTCTACTTATGAGTAGAGCCACCATTTTGTGACGAAAATATTGTTCACCATTTGGATACAATGTCGTACGTGCACATCGGCAGCTTTACTTCATAGTTATTGGCAGCATGTGTTTGTTCACGGATTTTTATCATTTGATTGCACCAATAATAATAAGGAAATTGTGACAACGTACGTCTGTGGTTTTCCAGTAGAAACCCAAGACAAGTGAGAGTTGAAACATACAGTCGCTAGGGACCCTGGTTTTTAGCGAAAATAATTTTGCCCACTTTGTTTCGGAGCCTTACGTGCACATCTGCAATTCTGCTTCGTTGGCAGTGAGTGGATATTTTAACTCTCTCGAGCCTTGGGATTCTACTAGCAAATCACAGCCGTGAGGTGTTGCAGATACTTTATTGTAATTGGCTCAGACAAATGTTATACGGCTCCTCACATAGACGTTCTGCCAATAAGCACTAAGCAGAATTGCAGATGTGCACGTGAGGCACTGAAACAAAGTGGGGCTAAATTATTTTCGCTATAAACTAGGGTCCCTAATCACAGACCACGTAGAAGACCTGCAGACGTATACACATAAGGCTCTGAAACAAATTGGTGTAAAAATATTTTCGCCATAAAATTGTGGTTCTACTTACGGCTGTACAGACGAGCAAGCAACTATTAACAATATGCTTTCTTATTTCCGCGATATATATTTTTAAAACCTGAATGAGTGATCAGTTACAGAATATGTCTTTGACAGTTTTCTTTAAAATTGTTTTCACTATTTTGGCTAATTTATTCAAAAACAGTGAGTATTGCAGTTTTAGCTAATTTCTTAATAAACGCATTTTATTAATAGTCAGTTAGTCGAAATCGTATAAGTTCTTGTCTTATATAAGTAGCTATGACGGCTAAAACCATGTCAAACGTCACTGCCAAACAGACGTGTGATATCTGCTCTTGTTTAAGTTTGAAAATAAATAATTACCACAAAACAGTGGAGATAGAGGTTCGTAACGTTGACAGCGTGTGCTAGATAACTAAACGTTCAAATCTTCATTTTATACCAACACGTTAAAAATACTATATCAAAAACTACAGCACTCTAAATCCAGATGTGTGTTTACGATCAGTGAAATGGTATGCACTGAAATCCGAGTTAACAGTATGTTTCTGATTTATGAACCCGTAGAAATCACTGAAAAATAGTTAAAATGCAGGTGATATTCACTGAGAATAAGTGGAAGTCACTTTGAAATCAGAAGTATTTAGTCAATGAAACAATCAGCACGGTTTCCCTAACTCCAGTTGCTCATTTTTGACCGAAATGACTGGAATTGGTCCAGAGTGGTTCATTTCTCACTGGTTCCAGTTTGGAGTGGAAACAGCCCTGGACAGTGGTATTAGCCAACTTAATGTGCACACATTTACCCTGAATGATGTATATGTTAAGCGTAGTCTGTTCCGCCGTAATTAAATAAATGTACGAGAGCTCAGCGTCAGCGATTGTTATTCAGAAAATAAGTTGAGAAACAAATTTGTTGGGGAAAGATGGTAAAATTTATTGCCTAAAGTTGCGGTTTTTTAATTTTTGCATATTGACCTTTATAAACGTACAGTTTTAAAACTGATAGTTTTAGCCCTGAATTGTGTACCATGCCCTCATAATAGGTACAGAGCGTCTCACACTTAGATTGGAGTACAGAATTGTATGGGCTTTTGCTCTCTATTTTCAACTCACTGTAACTGCTATAAACACCACCCTTGTTTCGGCGCGCGCTGTTGCCAAAAATCCACGTATTTCACATTGTAACTACGATCTTGAAATGTTCGCGTATCGTACAACATCGAAACGCGCATCGGACGATATCGAGGATGTTGAACTGCAACCTCGTATGTCAGAAAGGCAAAAATCACTTTAAAAAACATAGTGATCACAATTTATCTCGTAATAACGGTTCAGATATATTTCCATACAAGAACGTTAATTTAAAATTATATAACACAGATATTAATAAATGTATAGGTAGGGACTGGAAAATTTCGCGAATTCAATGGCCTGTTGGATAGAATCCATTGTACTATGCTTACTCAAGCCACGACTATTCGTTCATTGTCTGCTGTTCCACCGAGTAGCAGCTAGTGGACAAATAGTCGGGGCTCGAGTATGCATAGTACAATGGATTCTAGCCTGTACGTCATTGAATTTGCGAAATTTTCCAGTTCCTATGTATAGGTATAACAGTGGCACACAATTTGTCTGTGTGCGGGAAATTTCATTTTCAATATTCAACACAATCGATATATTTGTTTCATCATTTGCACCATTATACGGGTTTAGAACATTCTAAAACTAACTTTGTACTTATACTGTTTTATTGCATCATTAAATATATCACATGATAACTTTAGAACTGATGGCAAAATAGTATTCAAATTTTTATAGCGCATACATTCATAAGTCTGAACGCCAACGAAGAAAATCAGAAGAATAAGAATTTTCTTTGTTAAATGTAGCCTATATAATTTTTTTCTTATCTTATTTGTAGGGAAATGAATAATTGGCGAGTTCATAACCAACATGTTAGAATCCACTATACTATGTATACTCGAGCCCGTCCATTCATTCGTTGTCTGTTGTTCCAGTGAGCAGCAGGTAATGTACCAATGACAGGGGCTTGTGTAGTGCGTTTCATTGCAGAATGAAACGTTAAAAATTTGGTCGGTGAGAATTTATTTTCATTGTTGAAGTTGGATGGGATATGAAAGCGAGAAAGTTCTTTATAATGACCCGAAATTATTTTTAAAAGTAACACCACTAAAGGTCGTTCGTGATAAAGTGAGCACTGAAAATTTAACCTTTAAAAATACCACTAGCCGTTACTGCGTGTAATTTTAGCATTTACTGTGGTAGTCTTACTGCCTGTGTATGGTTGGCAGCGAAATTACGCGCTATTGTTCCGTGAATTTTCGTATTACAAGACAACAATAGAGTCACAAAATCAACAGAAATATGCATAATTGTATTTTATATACTTATTGAAATTTTTTTATCAAACTATGCAGGTACCTACAGCCTGCACAATTTACGTTACACGCGTAAAACATCAAGTGACACGACCGGAGAGGTTCGACATTTTCTGTCGCTAACCGTTACGCGCGGAAATATACGAACTGTCTGAAAGATAGATATTTACCAGGGCTTTTTTTGTGTGCTCACTTTATTCCAAACCACCTGTACCTGTGTTAAAACGTAAAATGTGCTGCGTATTAGGGCAACGAGTTCGCCCTGCAAGCCAAGACATCTGCCGGGCGCTCCATTCCCGTTATCTTTACTGACTGCGAGGTTTTTTATGGTGGGGTGGTATATAACACAGTCTTCCTGTCAGCAGATTTTTTTCGTCCCTTATCTTAAACTAGTCCAGGAGTGCACCTGTGTCTCGCGGCCACGTGATTTGTTGTGTCCAGTGACTGATTTCGGAGCCAGAATTTCGTTAATGTGTTTCTGTTAACATGTATTTATGTGGAGGGTAAAACATTCAAAAAGTCACAATATATGTAGATAGGCTGCGAGGGAGCGAACGAAATTTTGTGTTGAACTTATTCCAGTATTTTTCATATACGTACTATAACGCAATTAAGGAAGTGCAACCAGCTGTTCCAAACGAACAGTTTATGCTCTTAGGAAGAAACAACTGCAACATAGTACTTCTCAGTAACGTTCCAAGTTGAAATCGAAAGTGAAAGGCTAACAAAATTCTCTAAATATACATGACCATGATCAATCATTTCTCTTCCTTGTGCGACAGTTATTAGAGTCGATTATTGTTATTATTATTATTTTAGTTTATTGAACTGCATTAATATTACATTTACATAAAACAACAGTACAAATTTCATTCTAAAGAACAATAGGGGTAATTATTTGGCTTAATTAAATGTTAAAATACACAATATAGGTTACACATTTATAGAACATGTAATATAACATTTCTGGGCATTGCATTTACACAGTCCATGAGTTAAACTGGATTGAACATATACATATAGGCCTAAGCAAAAATTATAGGCAACAGAATGCTCCGTTCTTAGAAATTTAAAAATTGTTTTAGTTTTTAGTCTTAAAAAAAAATCTTGTGAGAATTTTACTAATGTTAATTGTTGTTATACTACGTATGTAGTCAACTGTAGTTAGTAGTATGCTATAAAAAAGCCAATAAAATCTGAACTAGAGCAAATACAAAAAAGATTTGTCGCCCCGTTTGTTTGCAAGGTTTTTACTGTCTTCAATTTCTTTTTTCAAGACAAAAAAAATACGAAAATTCGGTAAAGTATGTAATCCGCTTCAAATTAATGTTTTGACTTGAAAAAACAATGTAATCATAGTAAAACGAATTAAACAATACTGAAAGACAAATTTCTGATATCTGCTCTCGTTTAAGGTTGAAAAAGAAGTGTCACAAATGTAGTGGAAATGTGGGCTCGCACCTTAAGAATTAATGGACGCTAGTTTTTTTTTACGTTTGAGGCACGGAAACGGAGAAAATGAAAAGTCGAATTTAACACGTCCCTTCAAACACCTCATCGCCTCTAGGCGCGGAGGACTAAACTAGAGCGCAGTGTTTTAGTAGAAACAGTTTTACAGTGGTACTTCAAGCGATGGTCCTGTTGTTTTATTTGTGGTAAGTATGTAGTAGTAAGTTCCAATGCAGGTTTCTGTGATTATGTTTATGACAACGGTTGATATTTTCTCAGCTACAGCTATGTGAAAAGTCATTTTTAGCGATTTACAGGAGCTTGGAAGTCATGTTTTCAATTAGTGAACAGCATTTTTTAAAATGATAGGGACACAGCTTGATCTGTCTTCTTTTCGTAGATAAACACATTGGAAACATACAAGAAACAATACTCTCCATACAATGCTACACCACGTATCACGCCAACTAACTCTTAAGTTGATATCACAGCCGAACGTTTGTACTCTATTATTTCACAAAACTCCACCTTTAAATGTAATTATAGCAAAATTTAGTAAGAACATAAACACCAGACTTTCCCGTTTCTACACGCCATCTGGTTTTCCGTCATCGATTTCATAACCATCAACATTTCCCCAACAGCATTCTTGTCTTCGGACAGACGCTACTCCAATCGACGAAATCTCAACATTTTATCAGGAGTAGCTATAATGAATAATACGCAGCCTATGTGATAATTATTATATTTATTTACCGAATTGTTTATTACTACTAGTAAGTATTATGAATTCATATTAATGTAGTGTGTGAAATGTTTCATATTTTAAAGTAATATAAATTGAATTAGATACACGTTTTGGAGCTTAATCTTATACAAGTTACAGTTGTATCAATTGGATACACGTAGAATATATTATTCTAGTAGTACTCAAAATTGTGAAGTGGTACATCTCCAGAACTTCATAACGCGACTGCGATCTGGCAACAGCGTGCGTCATAAGTCCTGTACTGCAGTCTAAGGTTGGGACGTTCTATAGTGGACCGTAGATTTTTTGTAAGTTTGTGGCACGGAAACGGGGAAGGCGGTAAGACGAATATAACACGTCCGTCAAACACCTTTTCGCCTCTAGGTGCGGAGTTCTAAACTAGCGTGCAGTGTTTTCGTAGAATGTGTTTTCCAATGGGACGTCAAGCGATGACCTTGTTGATTTATTTATGGAAAGTTTGCGGTAATGTACAATGCAGGTTTCAAAGACTTATATTTACGATTACGATCGATCTTTTCTCAGCTACAGCAACGTAAAAAAAGTACTTTTTTTAGCACTTTTCATATTTTCAATTAGCGGCCGGAATCTTTAAAATCCAAGGAACACAGTTTGATGAGTGTCTTCTTTTCGTAGATAAACGCATTGGAAACATTTTTAGTAATTATACAAGCTAAATACTTTACGTACCATGCTTAGCACAGCTCTCGTACCAGTCGCATTAAGGCCGATTGCACAGTCATAGTGGGTAAAATAAAAATTGAAAATTCTGAATTTTGAAATGAAAATTTAAAAAATATCAAAATTTTTTAAAAATTCTATATATATATATATATATATATATATATATATATATATATATATATATATATTGTTTTTATATATGTCAAATCATAGCCTACGACATTATTATATAGTGTGAATTTTTTCAATTTGGAATGTCAGGTGTTTTTAGTGGCGTACTTAAAACCGTTAAGTCCAAATTTTGGCGTTTACGACTCATTATACAAAAACTATGAGAGATACAAAAATTTCCTAAAAGGAAGATTTAATCACAATTTATGTATAAAATAAGAAAACAAATATCTGGTACCAATATAAAAATTAAAAAAGACTTTGAAAACTGAGGTGTACCGCACCCTTTAAGGCATTTCTGAGTGAAGTGTGACGAATATTAATTGCAGAGACGAAAAGTGAGTGAAATCTAAGGAAAAACTGAGGATTACTTAAGGTAACGTTAGGCCTTCCTTAAGAATTTCTCAACCTGCAAATCAATAATGGCGGCCGTAAATAGAGGTTATAATGCCGCACGGGGGAAAATAATACTTTTATTTTGAATTTGTTGGTAATATTTTAGGGTAGGGACATAGCCACAGTGTAAAGGAAAGACAGCATTAGTATCTACGACACAGTTTATGTTCGTTGTACATTTTTACACGACAGCGATGTCGTGTTTTCAATTGTTGTAATATATTTTTTTTTAATTGTACGAGACTTTGTTTAATTTTGTAGGCATACATTGTGGCTAATTTTTACAGTAATGACAATTTTCTAGCTTTCGTATTTTTTATAATGGCGTGTCGAAGCCAAAATTTGCGTAAAACGGTTATATACAAGAAACGAAAACCAACTGAAATACAGAAATGAAACAATTCCCACTGAAAAACAGTGTCGCGGGCTACGTCTCAACATGAATAAAATACCACATTGAATATCTTCTGTTTTTTTTTTTTTTTGTTTTTAAATTGCTGAATTTGAAATAAAAATTGTCAAAAATCTGTATTTAAAAACAATCAAAGAATTCAATGCAATTTTTACATGTCTAGTTGTTACCTGCAACAATTTCCTTCAGTGTGATTTATTTCGTGTCTGTAAGTCAATTGATTTTCGTTTCTTGTATAATATCGTTTTATGAAAAATTTTGGCTTTTCCTTTCCCTCACGCAAAAACTATAAGAGCAAGAAAATTTTCATTGCTGTGTAAAATAGTCACTATGTGTGTCTACAAAAAAAAAAAAAAAACACCTCGTACAAGTAAAACAATTATTGAAATTAAAATATTGCATTTTTGGTGATTTTGTTTTTTACAAAATTGTTAAGCTTCGATACAATTTCATAAACAAAATCAACGACGCGTCTTTTGTGATTTTTATTTAGCATTTTTTCAACATTACGGTACCGGTATGCGAAACACTAAATATAAATTTTCAAATCGCCGTTATGTAAGTTTTATATGTAACAAATGGAAAATAATACACATTTTAGCTATACATATTTACAACTCGGTGCATGAAGATGAATTATTTTTCTCGCCAAATGTGACTCAAGATCTCCTTAGATTCACATTTACCGCAAGATTTTCCTCACATGACTTTGCAATCGACCCTAAATGTTAAGACGGACAGAGCGAGAGAGAGAGAGCGTTATGGTAGCGGAAGACGGACAGAAAGAAGGCAGCTGGAGCGACTGAACTGGCTACGTGCGCGCGATGCCAAGGTCGGCCGGCCACGCAGGATGGCGCAACAGCCAATTAGTGCACATCCGCGCTTCCGCCCTAACCGACAACCCCACCTGCTCGCCTCTAGCGCCGCGCCAACTGCTCTAGTGTAGATCCTGCCTGTGATATACTTCGGTGCAATGTGCCCTCTCTAGTTTGTCCTTGAACTATTTCAGTGCGGGGGCCGCTGTTACCATAGTACCCGCGTCCCATCAAGGCGATCTGGGCTCGATTACCGGTAGTGTTGGTCCCGGGAGTTTTGTATGTGAGAATCGTGGCGGACAATGCCGCTGATCAGTGGACCTTCTCGGGGATCCCCCCCACACACCGGCGCTGCCCCATTAACATGTCACCCTCACCAACGCTAGAAACCTAGCCGTTAAGGGCGCGGTTCACCTGTTTTCAACGTCTATTTTTATTTTTATATTTGTACCACATATTGTTTTCTTATGTTAGACAAAAATTGTGATTAAATATTCCTCTCACGAAATTTTCGTATCTCTCATAGTTTTAGCATAATGACTCGTAAACGTCTAAATTTGCACTTTGCGGTTTTATGTACGCCACTAAAACCAATTGACGTACCAAACCGAAAAAATTCACAGTGCTGAATTCTGCAAGACTGATCTTTGAAAGAGTTTTGCAGTGGTAGTACATGATTGTATGTAGTTTTGAACTAACATGCAAGACTGATCTTTAAAAGAGTTGTGCAGTGGTAGGACATGGTTTTATGTAGTTTTGGAATAACCGGCGCGACTGATCTTTGAAATAGTTGTGCAGTGGTAGGGCATGGTTTTATGTAGTTTTAAACTAACGTGCAAGACTGATACTTGAAAGAGTTGTGCAGTGGTAGTGAATGGGTTTATGTAGTTTTGAACTAACGGAAAAGACTTATCTTTGAATTGTGCAGTGGTTGTGCAAGATTGTATGTAGTTTTGAACTAACGTGCAAAATTGATCTTTGAAAGAGATGTGCAGTGGTAGTACATGATTGTATGTAGTTTTGAACTAACATACAAGACTGATCTTTGAAAGAGTTGTGCAGTGGTATTACACAGTTTTATGTAGTTTTGAACTAACGTGCAAAACTGATCTTTGAAAGAGTTGTGCAGTGGTAGTACATGATAGTGTTGCGAGCCGCGACTGTCTGGCTGGGCGGTGTAGTACGATACTGTGGTGGCGGAGCTAGGACACCCCCTTCCCACTCACTCCTCGGCGCCGTGGCTGTCGGGCAGGGCGGCGAAATACAATACAGTGGCGGCAGCGCTTAAAGGCCTCCTCGGGTGCCGCATGGATTGTATTACTCCATGATAACCACCTGCGCCCAGTATCGGGTAACCGAGAGAAAATATCGTGATCTGGAATGATCCTGTTCCCTCTTTACCTCTCTGGGTGGTGCTTGACATTGAAGCGACATCTTTCCAGGAGGTTGGAGAACAGAGACCCGCCGAGATAATTCGAGAAGAAG
>PNEQ01130122.1:73472-91131 GCA_003012365.1 Medauroidea extradentata | reverse complement strand
AAATAAGTGTACTATAACCATTAACTTTACATTTCAGTTACATTAGATGAACATTAATGACTAACAAAATGGTAGTAAGTCGAGAAGTTTCAATTTCAGTTGTTGAGAAAAAGGGCTTAAGTCAATAAACCATTTAATAATTAAGTGAAATATAACCCAGGACGGATTATTCTTTAATGTGTTGTTAACTTCTTTGAAATAAAAGTTATATCACTAGCAATTGGTGCATTAGCATTATTATTTGATTTTGGGGAAATTTTTCAAACTTGTTTATGCTCTCCTGAAAAGTAGTACTTTTTGACTTGTGCCCTTCTTACCAGAAACCAAAGAATTGTTCACGGAAAGTATGTATTTGTACAGCATGACCGAGGATAATGTACAATGTGTATAGAAAATGAGCATGATTTTATACTTACGCACAGTGGTTAAGGGTGACAATGTAATAAACTATAGTAACATCAACAAATCAACGTCACAACACATATTCCTGATAGAAAGCAGCTAATTCTGACGATACACCTGCACGAACGCTGTAAATGTGCCGCACATTAAGTGCAATAATTTTAAAAATGCAACTTTTGTGAACATTGCACCGAAAATATTATGTTAATACTGTGCAGTTATTTTATGTTAAATAACTGCAAAGTAGATACTAAATCTACGATTTGTCATTTCTGAAACTGTACTTACTTAAAAAAGATTGAACTAACCATGCGGTATCTATACTTAGCTAGGCAGTGTTGCCAACTTTCGGCTGTCCTTATTCTGAGCAACAGATACGTAAATTAGGCCTACTCCTATTGCCAGAATTTATACTTGTTCGAGGATTACGCTGCATCAGTGTGGGCTAATACTAGATGGATACAGACAGAATAATGTCAATGCGTCTGAACGGAAGCAGTGGTGGCTCCGAACTAATAATCAATGTAAAACCATTATTATTATGACCTTATTTATTCATCCCTATAATTCTCCTCTGTAGCGAATCCCCTATTGTAAGAAATGTTTAATGTTTCACAACTATACTGAGGAAGACAATGTCAAAACATAGCAGTTTCTTCCTCGCCTAGTCGCTCTGCTTGTGTTCCGACTGAGATTCAAACCAGCCCCAGGGTTGAAAACACATCCCCAAAAAAATATATATAAAAGGAACATCCAATTGTTGGATGAGCGCTAAACTATAATTCATAGAAAACGTATTTAATTTTTTAATAATTCATGCATGGTTGAATACTCTGCAAGTGGAAATTTACTTCGCTGTGAACAAACGAAGTTGTTACGTACAGCGATAAGATCCTATTCACCGGCTCGAGCCTTTGTGACAGGCAAATTATATTCTTGAGTAGACAGTACATGTCATGGTTCGCTCTTTCGTTTCTACGCGGGTTTGTTGGTAACTCACAGTTCTCTAGCGCATCGAAGGAAAAAAACTGTGATCCAATTAAACAGGAAATAAATATTTCGAAACGTTTGAAGTACAGCCAGTCACCAAAACTAAAATTTGAAAGTAATTTTTTTGGTCAGCATGGCCGATTCGACGGGCTCATGATCCGAAAGCGAACAGCGCGATATTATGTACTAAATCAATCACGTGTATGTGTCTTTATATATATATATATATATATATATATATATATATATATATATATATATATATATTCCTTTGTGAGTGGCTGTGGCTTTCATCTGGGTAAGTGCTCTTTGGTAGACGTGGAACAGAAACGTCGATTCGTTAGGTCGACCACGTAGCAAGTCTGAGGGTATCACCCTGCCTGCCTGATATATAAAACACACACACGTCGGGAGAAGGTCAGTTCCAGGAACTTCAAATAAGGCCTTGGCTTTTCTGGGGAAACAGTTCGAAAGCTCGGCGCTCGCTTTGTGGCCGAACGAGGCACTGTGGCAGTCTTATAATATGAGGCAGGGGTGTACGAAGTTGTTAGAAGGTTGGTGAGGCACCTTCATGTAGATGTTCAGAAGATGAGGAGCGACATAATTCTATCAAAGTTAGTCTAACATTAATTTCGAGGTTGAAACGGACATTTTTACAGTACATTTCAGCGGGAAATTAATTTTGCAGTATATTTAAATTACTAAAATGTCCATGTTTGCGGACAGTGTAGACGTCGATTGCATAACGAAGCTTCAAGACCGCAGAGATGAACTATCGCTGACATCCCCAATATCAAAAGTAAATATATTCAACAATACCGAATAACCATCGTCAAAGTCACACACACACACACACACATTTATATACATGCATATATCTGTGTAAGTTTAATTGGCGATCCTAGAAAATATATAATTACAGGCAGGAAAAATCAGCGGGTTAGCTGATATGTAAACTAGCCCCCAAGAATATCTGTGTATTCAGGTATACGACCAAGGCGACCCGGGTTCGAATCCCGGCGTGGTAGGTCCCCGGATTTCAGCACCTGAGAATCGTGTGTGACGATGCCGTTGATAGGCGGGTTGATAGGCCCGTTTCTCCCGCTCCTTCATTCCAGCGCTGCTCCATACTCACCTTGTCACCCCTCACCAGCGCTAAAGACCTCGATGTTAAGAGTCATTTGGACGTAAGTTTTCTTTTATTTTTTATTTTTTTATTTTTTTCGTTTGACGGAAGAACACGGGTAGGGCGATAAGTCGACTCCAATGCGTGTGTCCAACACCACTTCGCCTCTAAGTACAGAGAACTAAACTAGCGTGCAGCGTGTTAGTAGAAAGTGTTCTTCAATGGACTATAAGCGGTGATCCTATTATTTTATTTGTGGAAAGTATGAGGTCAAGTCCAACGCAGGTCGCCAACATTTTGTTGTACAATTACTGTTGGTAGTTTTCCAGATACAGCAATCTAAAAGAGTCATTTTTTACCATTTTTTTAAAGCTTGGTATTCACTTTTTAATAAGCTAGCGGTATTTTAAAACGCCAGAGACATAGTATTAAGTGTGTCTTCTTTTCGTAGACATACGTATTGAAAACACGTTTCATAGTTATACGTGAAAAAAAAAAACAGTTTTCGTACCACGCTACGTCACACCAGGTCCAACTAACTCATAAGCACTGACCAAAATCTCTCACACTCGAGTAGACAACAACTGGTCATCGTCCGCTCGCTGACATAATGACAGGCCTACAGCATGGTTGGACCTCCATTTAGTTATTTCTTAACAATTGTGTCAGTGTCCTATGGGAGATGTCAGATAAGCCAAGAACCAGCTACCAAATTAACCTAGCTTGCGCCCAAACGAAAACACGAAAGTTTCATGTTCCTGAATAACAGTTGTTTGTGTATTAAACGAATTCATATGTATCTGTATATGTTTCGCACTTTTTCTTTGCCATGAAGGTGTATAACTGGACAGAATAACTAATTTTTGGATATATGGATGTTAATCTTGAATTATTATACACAACATAAACGTCTCAAAATCTTTTGACTTGTTGCATGAATTACTTTAATTTTTCACTTGCAAATTGGGAAAATCTACACTATGTAGTGAAAAAAGTGTTAACTTCGTTCAGTGAGAAAGCTCTTGGTTTATTACATTTGTTTTATTGTAGATTTCGAAAAGTTTATATAATTTTCGTTCATATTTTTAACCAATTTCAAAAAGAGGAGGAGGTTCTCAATTAGATTGTATTTTATTTATGTTTGATACCTCAGAACTCCGTCATTTATAAATCAATTTTGGAAAATTCTTCTTTATTTTAAGAGAGTATTTTTTAAAGGGGTCCCATTTTAATTTCGTTCGCATTGGACTTTGGATTTCGAAGATACACCAAGGAACTCCTCAACATGGAATAGGAAATGTATAGCGATTGAGATATTGGTAGGTTCATGACAACTATGGTTAAGAACGTTCTGAGCTGACTTGGACTGCGAAGGGACAACGGAATGCCTTAACGACAAACACCAAGAATGTGGAACTCCGTAAAATTCAAGAAACAAAAAGTTTTTAACCAAAAAACAACACCAACACGGAAAAAGTGTACTAAAAAAATAAAATAATTGCATTTTGTTTAGACTACTTAGAATACAATAAATGTATTAGGACAATAATATACTATTATTGTTATTTTTGGAGTCGGTGGCAGCCAAGTTTAACAAACGTGTAATGAAGTAGGTATACATCTAATTTAATTTAATTGAACGTAGACTGCAACTAAGCATTTCTTAATCGACTCAGAGACAGCAGCGGTGCAGCGTTGAACAGTACGGGGTGTATAAGGCGGGGCTGGGAGGGGAGCAACTGAGGGAGAGACACGAATGTGGGCAGACGTGTGAGGACAGATGTCGTTGACAGTTGTGTCCGATATATAAACTGTCAATGCGCCTGTATGCAACAAGTTTTCTCTAATTGCATTCGATTGTGGTTTCTAGATGTTTAGAATCGCCTTAAAGAATTTAGATTTGTTACACGACATCTGTGTTCGTTTGTCAATATATTTTCGAGGTGTCGCTTTAAGTATCTGTTTTTTTTTAAGTAGGTTTGTTTGGGTAAATTTGTAACTAAGGTGTCGCTTTAGGCAGTTGTGCTCATTTGGAAAGTTGCTTCGATTATGTATTGCTACATAATCGAATTAACGTAAATTTAATCATATTTTGTCAACTTTACGAAATTCCGTAAAAATACTTAATAGCTTGGCTGGCACCGGTTACAACAATAACAATAATTGTTTAAACTTGTCCTAATACATTTATTGTACTATACGTAGTCTAAAAATAACATAGTTATATTTTACTTTTTCGTGCATTTTTTTTTTTCAGAGTTGATAATTTTGAAGTCGGTGTTGCTGTTTGTTATTTTTATTGTAAACAGCGTGTCAATAAATTTCGCTAGTTCGGTAGTCTGCTGACTATCATGCACAAATATCTCCATACAAGGTTTCAGCTGCGTGTTTGCTTTATGCTGTGATGTAGTATATATCACCTTATTCGCTTGTCCCAAGTGATGCGAAACCTAGCATAAGTTAACATAATAACTCATATATCGTAGAAAACGTTTTATAAACTATCGTCGAGTAGTGAAATCAACATAAATAGTCATTGTGACTTCTAATCATGTCGGTCAATTTATCTGACAAGATTCACGGTTCTTTTCAACGTCACATACGCATAGAACTTTTCTTTCCAACCTGAGATTATAGTTTATCAAAAATTCTCATTTTAAATACTTCGCATTTTGCGGTAAGGGTTAAGTTTGCAGCAGAGTTTTGCGGCCTTGCGCCAAGTAGGGCAACGCTATTAAGCGAGAATACAAGAACAAATGAGATTAACAAACTTGGCAGTTTCAACGCAGGTAAGTAGTTTTATGAATAAAACATGATGAAAGCTAACTAACCAACCATGTCTTGACTTTGAAAATATAATAATCATCACTTGGCAAAGCATGCACTCTCTTTATCCGGTAAATACTTCACGACAAGCAAGGGCGAAACTTCGTACTTACAATCCGGTAGCAGTTTCGCGTAAAGCGTGAGAGTTTTCGAAACATTGTTAATAAGCACCCTTGCGAATATTCCCCGGTCGTTGTTCGATACTGGAACACATCCGCCATGTTTCTGCTTTAACTTTAATCATAACATTTTAACAAGAGCTGACTCGTGAACCAGTAACTAACGCTCAGAACTGTGGCGGATATTTTCGCGCCTTACGCACACATCCGCCCTGCTTCTGTGTGTACGCACAAAGTTTCACGACAAGACAAACAAACTCCATTAACGAGTCTCGTAGCCGACTCATCCTCTGACATTTAGGATACGTATTCTAAGATAACGCCTTTAGCTCAGCGGATAGTCTTAATTAACCCCTCTACGGATTATCCCGAGAATACTCGTTTACGTATAACGCAGGAAATATTCGTGAATTCGGTTACATTTACGTAGTCTACACTTCAAATAATATACTTTTGTACTTCTACAAACAATTAAAATCCATACAGCAGAAATATCAACATTGGAAAAAATAATCTGCTGTTGCTACAAAATATTTTGTTGAAATTCGCCGTGAAAAATTTAATTTATGATCACAGCAGAACTATTTTTATGTCACCACTTAAATATTGTGATCACCAGAAAATAATTTTCCGTCTACTACAAAATATTTTGGCAAGGAAGACTTCCTACAGATTGTTATTTCAGTGATTAAAGGCTGCTATTGTCAATATACAAAGCATGTGTTTGTAAATCGTAAACCCACGTATTTTTACGTCCATTAAGCAGAAGTTTAACTTCATGTATTAATTTCATTATCATTACTATATTTAAGTTATTTATTTTTTAAAACTGCTTGATAAATAATTTTTTTCTGGTATGTTTTTTCGCAATAATTTGTGTACACACTACACACTAACTTGCACGTAGTAAAGGCGCACTTTTACCTTATAGAGCCTTTATTTGGGTATTGTTAACTTAATTGCTGGTAGATATTTAACGAACAATTCTACAACGTGTCTTCCTTAAATTTGTAGCTCATAATTAACATAAATATTCACTTTATAATTGAGCGTGGTGGAGCTGTGGTAAAACATTCGCCTCGCATTCGGGAGGCTCTGGGTTCAATCCCTGGCTCCGGCCATTCACATTACGGTTTTCCAGGGTTTTCCGAAATCACTACAGGCGAATACTGGGACGGTTCCTTAAACATGCCCTGGCAGACTGCTCCTCCCCCCCTTCCCCCCGTGTAACTCTACGAAGGTCTTGAGCTGTCCGAGAGCACGTGAAACTCCAATAAATAACAATCACTGCAGAACGCATGTTATTGGTAAATATCTATATAATCTCCGAAGGCCGTGACTTTGGTTCACTATAAAATTTTTACCAAGTTTGTTTACAAAGAAACATCTTGTATCTTCACAAACGATCGTTTTTCTGTAATATCCTGGGCAAACGCAATTGTAACGTTATGCTGCATCAAAACCAGAGTGAAACAAAATAAACCAATAATTAAAACAAAACGAATTGCTTGCATTCCACCCATACACAAAAACAATGACAAATAATTTAATAACAATGAAAATGTTTGTCCTTCAAAAAGTTTTGTAAAAGTTCAAAGAAATTCCTTCTAAAATTTTTAAACAAATTTAGTTGTAGGCACTGCTGCTTAAGGCATTGTAAATCTTCAGATGTCAGTTCATTTCGGGGACTGAAATCTATTCGCGTCTTTAAGCCCATGTGCAATCTGAATGACTCAACCAGACTGATATGACAGCTTTAAAATGAAAGGCTTTATATAGGTCTCTCTACTTCTTATACAGTAGCTCAGTCAATGGTCACAGCTATCTCTTAATTGGTGGCGCAAGTGTGGTAATAACCATTGAGATGTAAATATCCTTTAGTGTTCACAACAATTAATTGGCAGCTATTTTAAATGGTTTTTTATTTAATTAAAGAAAACAGTATAGTATTGAGAAAAATGTATTTTTGACTGAACCTAACAGAAAAAAGAATAGGAATTTGTCGTGAGCGATAGTAAAGTTACCAAGCTATAAAATCAGCGAGGGTACGAATATGTTTCTTCCTTTACTTAACAAAAAAGCAACAATTTCTCTACAGAACTTTTCCTCGCCACCCTAACGTATATGCATAGGCCTACTTTTATCGGGAAAAAAAATTGTTTGGCATGGGATAAGCGAACAGCTCACATTGCTGGACTCGTTTCGTATGATGACGTGTTTCTAAATAGACCCTACTCATTAGACAGTCGGATTGTACATGTCTTGTGTAAACAATGCATCTTTAACTACCGTAAAACGGGGCGATTAGAAACACTGGGGTGAATATAAACACAATTTTACAGCTAAATTTTTGGTACTAGGCCTAATTCTGTTTCTAAAAATTATGTTTTTAGATACGCAAGTTAATACAGTTTACAAACAATAGTTTTATAGTAATTATAATTTTTTAAGCAAAAGGTGTCATCTAAAATTTTATTTCTAATTTTGTTTTTATTCACCCCAGTGTTTCTAATTATCCCGTCCTACGGTACGTGAGATCTGACTGACAGCGATCACCTCACAAGTAGAAAAGTATTCTATATCGTCACTTTCGTCCATGTTACTCGTCGAGGAAGGATAGAGAGGAGGTGGGGGTGTAAGTCGATGTGGTCTCCGCTGTAATCCCTCGTCGACACGGGACTGAAAGCCACTGAAAGTAGGCGTGCAGGGTTAGAACGCTGTCACCCACTAGCCGCCATCTTGGACGCATGAATAATGTAATTCATCAGCGAGAGTTAACCCGTCCTTCTAGAAAGGTCATGGGACTAGCGGGGGGTTAAGGAAGAAGGGAACCAGACCTTCGTATGTGTTACCACCCTCCCCAGTCCAACCCCTTCTCTTACCTCAACAAGTTTACGACGGAGGTTTTAACCATCGTCGTGGTCAGAGTTTTCAGGGCGGGTGAGTTCAGGGTTATTTCAACTAGCTAAAACCCCGCAAGGGAAATGAAAGCAGTAACTGTACGCACATACTCGAGTAATTCACTTACATAGGGTTTCAGTTACCCGATAATTAGAGATGATGGTTTATCGCGGGAAAAGTTGACGGTTTGATGGATTTCAATACACGCCCAGCTTACCAGAAGATTACTGGCTTTAGCTTGTACGTGGAGCTGTTGCCCTATTTGACTGAGCCAATAAGAATCCCGATATTGTAATATTTGATGCCTGGTATTGGTCTGCAGACAGCTACGTTGTGTCAGTGTTTTCAAGGCTATCTTGGCACAAAACATTTTCGCGATATACCATTATCTCTACCGATAATCCTATCAATAGTTACCAAAAGTATGGCTTCTCTGCAAACGGTTCTAAGTTAACTCTTTGCACCACAAGTGTTTTAAATTAAAAGTTTTCAGCCACTTAAATTCATCACAGCTTCACTTTAATATTCACGAATACGTTAGAGTGAAATATATCGTGGAATTGAAACAAAGTTATATTGGAGGTACTAACATACTCACATACGGAGTCGGAAAATTTCGCGAATAAGATTCAGAACAACTTAGATTTAAAATATACGTACGTTAAAGTTAAGTGAACAATGTCACGCCTTTGCCGCGCACGTTCCACAGAAAAATAGCCAATGTTAAGTTTACAGAATAAAATCTTCCACCTGTTCAAAATGGCAAGTCGGTCAGCTGCCAATGAATAAATTGGGAACGTGGAGCGTAAATTATGGTTGAATGTACCCTACAGATTACTAAACCTGTGAATTTTCCCTATACCTAACCAGTTGGTTAATGTAATATTCTTCACCATTGCGTGTAAATGATACATTGTGATTGTAGCACAGAAATGTTATATAAACTGCAGGCGTTCTGCACTGTAATATTAAATTATTTTTGGTCTCCTCTTCCTCATCCATAAATGATTTATTAATAATGCGGTGAAACTGATTAAGTCGGCCACCTTAAAACGGAAAACTTGAGTGAAATCTACGGGTGTTTGGAAAAATATAACTCTTGATAAATTTTTTAACATATTTTTTATGCGAACGTTTTTAGATTCGTAAATTTCCAGAGAAACCATTTCTGAAGCCGGAATTTTTGTATGCGGTTTGATTGTGGCACAGAATTTTATGTTAAGTGGTACCTGCACATTTGTGTGAAACAACTTTATGACGAGCCAAAGAAGGCATTTGTACTTTAATTTCTTCAAACGACTGCAACTGAATAACGGTTCATCGGAATCACCCAGCAGATTTGTGATCCAGAAACAATGCTGGAAGTAAACAAGTGCAGAGCCCTGTCCCGTGTCATCTGTGAAGAACCTGGCTTCTCACTGACCTACCAACCAATGAAAAGCACAGCTGCGTCTCTAGTATACATAATACAGTGTAGTCAATTCTTCAGTTCGTTCAACTCACGGAAATTTGCTTTCATGAAAATTCCGAAAATATCGCAGGCAGTGGTGTGCAGATATTAAGCTCACTTCCCAGTCCTTGTGAGATCAATTTATCAAAAACTAATTGTGTTATTACTTTCTTCGTCAAAAAATTACTACACTATAAGAACATAATTAACAACTATGTTTTCCTGTTCTTTGATGTATACAGCTGGGTTTAATTTTCAGTGTGGTCCCCAAAGGTTCAGTGGCTGAGGTGCCGAATTCTGAGTGGCTCCTTTAAACATGGAATCAAATGTCAACTATAGTGGCCAAATAATGGCAGTTATGCTCATTAATAGTACCACGAGTTTGTCGTGAAAAGGTTTACGCACAGCTTGATTCCAGTGCCTTGCGTACACTTGCGGTAATTCTGCTTCATCGTTGTGTTTGTTCAGATGCATCTCTAGTTTGACTGCGTTTAGTCAAAAGAAAGCTGGATTCACAACCGCCACTTAGCGTACACGCGTGCGTACGTGTAAAAGTAGAGCCACCGAGTGTGCATGGTAGCATTCACGTACTCGCCTTGCGTGCGTACATACGTAATAGACTTATTCAACTTTCTGCTTCGTAGGTACGTGAAGTGGTGGTTGTGAATGCAGCACGTACAAACGTAAGATTCAACTAAATATTAAATTATATTGTGAAATCATTTACCTTGCGGTCATAAACTACTAAATTCACTTCGGAAAAATAAATGTTACTATCATCTATTACCGACATTTTGCTACGACAAAAACAATTCCCACGTATGTCTAAATCACGGTCGTAGAAAAATAGGTCTGGACACTCGCCTATCTACCAATGTATTTTGCTTAACCCCCTTGTTGTTTGGCTGTAGTTCACCAAGTTACCGAGAATGTTGTACTTTTTGGCGCCGTAATAGGGGCGGTCGGACTGAAACTCCACCCACTTTTTTCCATTCGTAAATTTATAAAGTAAATAAAGATTGCGGGAGCCTTTTCTTAAATTTGTGAGCGTAGGAAGTATTTTATAAATTGATAAAAAATACATTTTGATAAATTGTTTATCTAGAGGGAAGGAATTGGGCGGAGTTTGAGTCGGACCGCCTTGACATCAGCGCCAATAAAACACAATATTCTCGGTAACTTGGTGAACTACACCCAAACAACAAGGAGGTCAAGCTACCAGGTGAGTGTCCAGACCTGTTTTTCTACGGCCGTGGTCTAAATTAAATGTTGTTGTGAATCCAATCTCTAATACTTACGTACGTGCGTGTGTTCGTATGTATGTTTAGTGTGGTTGTGAAACCGGCTTAAGGCTATTGTGACTCCATACGTCTGTGGTATTGTTAAATAAAACATTACTTCTATATCACCTTACATTTATTGAAAGATAAGAAAGATTGTGTTAGTTATATTACATCAAACGTCAGATAATATGGAACTAATTTATTATCTTACAATTGTAGTAAAGAGCTGTCCGTCGTGTACCTGCCAAACTAATGATTTCAAAGACATAATTTACTTACGAAACATTTTCTACAGACATTAGAAGTAGTCGTATGTAAAGAAAATTGTAGTTTACTACCTTCGGAAATTTCCTTTTTTTGTTCAAATCTGTTAGATTAGTTTAAGTTTGAATATGTTAGTTAAAATTAGTTTAAGTAAGGTAATATTAGGTTAGGTTACCTTAAGTAAGGTTACCTAACCTAACGGAAAAAGGGCAACTTGATTGTAAATTAACCTAATCATGACCAAAACTAACCTAAACTAACCTGACGAAATCAGAATATTTCGAAGTTAGTAAACTACAATTTTCGTTACGTACTATTATTTCTAACGTCTAAAGGGTCCGCGGTGGCCAAGTGGTCAGACCTCTTGCCTCCTACCAAGGCGATCCGGGTTCGGTTCCCGGATTTTCGCCTCTAGGAATCGTGCCGGACGATGCCGCTGTTCGGCGGGTTTTCTCGGGAACTCCCGTTTTCCCGGCCCTTATATTCCGCCGCTGCTCCATTCTCTCATCATGTCGCCCTTTACCAGCGCTAAAGACCTCGATGTTAAGCGCTGACCAAAATCTCTCGCTCACTTACTAACGTCTAAAGAAACATTTTTAGTTAGTAAACAGTACCTCTTAAATCAATAATTTGGCCGGTATACTATGAATAGTAGTTTTCGATATTTACAGTAGTAAACTAATATTAGAACATTAAATGTCAAAAAAAATTGTATACGACTTCAGGAAGTCTCGTAGTGCGAAAAATGCCGTACGTTAAAGATGGCCGTGCAGCACCCCAGTTAAGGGAAAGCTGTAAGAATAAACGTTCTGATTGTGAGGTTTGAAAGCACCTGCCAGACATTCAATGAGTCATTATGTGATTGGACAGTTCGCTCCTCGCCTCTTGCACGCTACTGGTAGGTGTGTGCATCAACTTCAGCCAGTCTAATGTTTCCACTGAAAACTCAGTGTTGGGTATAGCTAGGGACTGGAAAATTTCGCGAATTCAATTACCTGTAGGCTAGAATACATTATACTATGCATACTCAAGCCCCGACTATTTGTCCACTATCTTCTACTCGGTGGAACAACAGACAATGAACGAATGGACTGGATTTGAGTATGCTTAGTACAATGTATTCTAGCCTATAAGTAGGGCCACGATTTTGTCGCGAAAAGATTTTTGCCCCACTTTGTTTCAGTGACTCACGTGCACATCGGCAGTTCTGTTTCAAGGTTACTGGCAGCGTGTCTTTGTTCAGACACGTTTCTCATTTTACTGCACCAATCAGAATAACAGTATTGTGAGTCTGTACGTCTATAATTTGCCAAGGCAAGAGAGAGTAAAATCATTCAACCACAGACGATGTAGCAGAGCTGCAGGTGTGCACGCGATGCATCGAAACCAAATATTGCAAAAATCGTTTCGCCATAAAATCGTGGCTCTACCTATACGTCATTGAATTCTCGAAATATTCCTAACCCTATTCATAGCTTAGCCCGCTTTCATTGGAACACAACCACGCTTCTTCTTTATGTTTATTAGTAGAGATGATGGTTTATCGCGGGAAAACTTGACTATTTGTTAGGCTTCAACATACGTTCAACTTATCAAAAGATTACTGGCTTTTCCTTGTACGTGGAGCTACTGTCCTATTTGACTGAGCCAATAAGAATGCCGCTATTTTAATATTTAATGCATGTTATTGGTCTGCAGACAGCTACGTTGTGTCAGTGTTTTCAAGGCTATGTTGACACAAAACATTTTCGCGATATACCATCATCTCTATTTATTAGGTTACAATCTTACTACCGAAAACTGGTACCACAAAATTTACTATAGACCGTCATCATACGCAGTAGCTATTAAGAAATGTGTTGCACTTCTCTATCACTACTATGCATACATTTGTAAATATTAAAATTAAACGCGTAAAATTGTTTGAAGTTATTATTTTGATAATTTAACTTCAACATACGTCAGCACATTAAGTAATTGTTATAAATTTCCAAATGTTTCTTCCATAGTCGAGACGTGATCCATTAACAGCGAAATTGAGACAAAAATGCAATTCTTCCTAAGTAAATACCTAGAAATAAAGAAAAGGAAATGTCGTAGGTGTTTACCTCCTACCACATTTATCAGTTCGATAAAGTATAAAAAATTCACTTCTTCATAATGTTGGTCACTTCTTCATAAACATATTGAATTAAAATTATATAATACTGCTACATAATAGTCAGAAAAAAAAATACTTGTATAATAACTTTAGACTTATATTTCTTAATTCCACTGGCTTAATACGAACAGTGCGCAATGGAATAACTTGTCTTTGCTTCCTATTAACACTTTCAACGTAAACATAGATACAAAATGCTGAGGTATTTAAGAAAATTACATCTCGTTATTGAATATAATTGGTTTTTGAAAATGTCAAGATTCTTGTTAATTATTAGCGTCAATTAACCTCCTCAGAATTGCAACACGACGCGTCAAACGTAGATGTTTTTGCTTTTCTCTCTCCTCTCAACATCTTCTTTCTTTTATTATAAAGCAGTAAGAGACGTAAGAAGAAAGCATTGGGACAGAAATGTAATTAGAACGGCAGATGCACTCCAGAAAATAAATCCTTGGAGTAGGAGAAATGACACGCTTCTGTATAAAAACTCTCTCTCTCTCTCTCTCTCTCTGTCTCTCTCTTTGTCGCTCTTGAGTAAAGAAACACAGGAAAAAGACTCTCAAAATCGTCATTCCGGCAACCTATTCATAGAGTGTAGGGACGGTTTGATGTGAACGTAACATCCTGCATCTTTCACGGAAAACCTAACGAAAATACATATTCTTTAGTTAGGACAAATCTATATCAAACAGACCATTTAATATACTTAGGTTTAAACAAATTCATCGCATTGCTCTGTAACCGTGATGTTTCAGTTTACCCAGGTGTGGTATTCAAATGAAATTAATGAGAAAGCATTCTACATGGGAGGATCTCGACCAGCCAGATGCGAAATTTAAGACGGAATGTGAAATATAGTGTGCCATGCAAGAGCAGGATAATATTTTATTATTGTTACGATAATTTTAGCTATAATTCTCTTTAAGAATGCTTATGTATATAAGTGCATAAAAATATGAATTTTAAATATTATAATTGTCGTTTTACGTCAATATCCAATAAACATATTCTTGTATTAAGAAATGTTTCTTGGTCCGCACTTGCATAAATGTTAAGGGTTCCACCCACTTTGTTTTCAGGCAAGAAGTTTAAATACCACTTTTTTTTAAGTAAATGTACTATCAGTGAAATAGTTTTAAAGGTAATTATTACAAACGAAAAATATTTTTTGTAAAATTTACTGCATAAATATTTACTTGATTATATTTTTTCGAAACGTAGGTTTTAAAATAACGTTTAGTAAAGTAATTAATAAAAATATTTATAAATTGCCACTTATGGTAGTATTATTTCAAAAAATTTCATTTATAGCCATTTGTATTTGCCAGAGTAATGTTTAAAATAAATTCATTGAGATGCAATCAAATATAATATTGACTACCAACTAAACGGCCAGTTATGCAAAGTTGGTTCATTCACACTGTCGTCTAAGAATTGTAAAACGTATGCGACACATACGGTATTAAATAAATGTGTAACGAAAACATTTTAGTCTCGTGTAAACAATTTTATTTCAGGTATTAACAATTATTTTTATGCCGGTATGAAAACATGTATGGAGAACTGGCTTCAGAGTTTCTCCATTGAAGAGTGTGTGTCTAACGAGATCATTGTGCAGGCCCTTAAAAACACACATTATAATTACCAAACCTAAAGAATTCTGATTGTTAAAAATTTCTTCCGAGTGTAAAAATCTAAATACCATGTAACATTGAATATCTCGACAAATTAAAGGGATCCGTGTACATTACACAGTTTATTTTGAGGTTGTTACAGTACACAGTTATTTATCAAAGCCCTTTAAAAATGCAACCATGGACGCTAAGCAGCAGAACATAATCCAGCAAAAAATGGAATCTCGTCCCAGCGTATTTGCTCATTGTTCCCAACATCAGCCACACAGTAATGTCTGCAGACATCTGTTAAGTCAAGATGTAAGGTTTTTTTCTCATACATTGATTCCAATGTGAACAAGCACATTTTGAAGAACATTTATCTTATATTCAGTTAGATCTATACACGCACTGTCAAAGACTGTCATTAATATTGTAACAGCCTCTGATAGTCTGTCATTATTACTTACATTATATTTAAAAACCCGCAAAAATTAAATTTAATCCGTGCATTTACACATATGTTCTTCTCACGGAATCGAGTGACACACTTATGATTTTGTCACCCATTTCAAAGAAATCGGTGTGTAGTTTTTACCTTAAAACTTATTATACAGGCGGATTATTCACTGAAATGAAAGAATTATACAATGTTAGAAATATTGGCGTGTGTTGAGCATGTTGTATACTCTATACTCTTTACACTGGGACATTATGCAGCAAAAAAAAGTGTTAGATAAACCGTTTCGAACGTAATCTTGGTAGAATCGAACTATGGTACTATGTGGTGCAAGATTATCCCGGCTAAATTACGAAACGCCAGGAATTAATTATCAAAGGACACATTTTAATGAGCTTAACTTAGTCTCGCAAGTTCCTCCCCAGAGTTTCAAATTCTTTCCGCCACTGCAATTTACCAAGCAAGAAACATGCGGCCGGAATTCCTGCTTGGAGAAGGGACGGTTTAGTGAACAGCGGCGGTTGGCTTACAAGATACAGAGCAGAAAAAAATAACGTTATTCATTGCCTAGGACCGTGGATTTACTAATACCTGCGCACAAGTTAGCGCAAACTACGCTTCTAGTTTGCGCGTATAAAGCGTTCGATATTCACAAAACATTGAACAAGAAGTAGCAGCACTGTTTGAAATTAACTACTGCTTCGTTTGTAATTTTACGTTATTTACGTGATACCTCATGGCATCTTTTAAGATGAAATCTAGTTCCACTAAAGACAAAATAATGGCATGCTTTATACACAAAATACAGAAGAATTTTTACGCAGTTACCTTCTTTCAAATTTTCTGAAGATTCTCAAGTAAACGTTTCAAAGTATCTATCTCTACTACAAGCAAACACATAATTTGATGGTCACCACACTTACGAAGTGTTGTAAGTAACGTATAAAAATAAAATTCGTACAATAATGCGGAATATTTAATCACTCGTGCCAGAAGCTTATCATTTAATAAAAATAGTTTCATCACACATTTATTAAAGGCATGTTTTAAATGTTTTACAAAGATCGTTACTGACCATGCATTGGAGCAATCAATCAATTTCAAGATAAAAATTTTTAATAAACGAATAAGTCTGAGAAAAATCACAGTAACAAGAAATAATAAATCCAAGAAGCCATAAATAGCTTTTGTCAACAAACATACAAGTTTTTCATGAATTAGGAATACATCCGGTGTAAAATGGAAACCAACAAATGAAATAGTGAGGTAAATACAAACAAGGGCCAAACAAGGTGCATGTGAATGGCGACAATGAAGAACAAATACCAACCATGACAACACAAATTACCTCTGCGACAGAAATGTTTGTAGACGAACGCAAGGAATATAACACAGGCAATAATAGCAAGCACCCTTCGTCGACAACAGATGCAACGTTTCGTTCCAGCAGTATATAGATATGTAAGTTGCTGGAAATATGTTATACATATAATGCTTATATAGAAGTGGGATCCAAGCAAGCACGTCGTATAGGGTAAGCCGACCATATATCGTGATATGCCTTAAGGGCGTTCAAGTGGGGAAAAATTCATAATTTTATATTTGTATAAAATAGTGTTAGTTTTGTAGACATTACTTAAGAGTACATTAACTTCTAACGGAAAAAAATTAGCTCATCTAGTTTTCCCGTAATGCCACTTCAAAGTCATAATTTGCATATTTTTACTTCATACAAAACTTGAAAACCAGTAAATATAATGAAATGGAAAAAATCTCATCAAAACTACACGTCACCGTCTACGGCTTGAAGCATATACAAACACATTATAAAATATTTATGTGTTTAAAATAAATTTCTAAAAGTACAAAAAAAATTTTAAATTTTGAAATTTTTTATTTAACATAAACATTTTTTGTAACGGGTTTTAAATGCTACAGGCCATAGACAGTAACGCGTAGTTTTGATATGATTTTTTTCATTTCATTATGTTAACTGGTTTTCAAGTTTTGTATGAAGTAAAAATACGCAAATTTTGACTTTGAAGTGCCATTACGGGAAAACTA
>PNEQ01130122.1:51036-73372 GCA_003012365.1 Medauroidea extradentata | reverse complement strand
ACTATTTCATACAAATATAAAATTATATTTTTTCCCCACTTGAACAACCTTAATATCAAGATAAATAACTTAGCGGGCTTCACAACACTTGGCAGTATCTGTACATATAGTTCGCTGGGTTACTAACAGAGAGCAGATATGTGTAGTTTCTGCAATAAGTAACCTATGTATCACATATAAGATCACAATTAAAATGTTCAACATATTTATGTTACTTCAGTTCGGAGCCTTAGTGTCACGAAGTAGGTAGGTTTACCATACATAAATAAATAAATCAGTGGCGTCATTTAGGAAGGCAGGGGGGCAAATCCCTCCTTGGATTTATAATTTTAAGTGTATAAAATATATTTTTTGTAGTTTGTTCTTTAAATAATGCTAACTTAAGCACATAAAACTGAAGTTTTATTGTTAAAGTTTCTAATTTATACATGCTTAATTAACAGAAAAGATGCAACAAGGGCACTGTCGCCGAAAAAAAATCTTGCCCCCCCCCCCCCCTCACAAGAAAAACCAGAAATAGCGCCCCTGATATATATATATATATATATATATATATATATATATATATAATGTGTGTATGTATGTGTGTGTATGGAAACTGCAAAGTCGTGGGAAAACTTTTTAGGCTCAAACGTGCTGTTTATTAAACTGAATGTTTTGTTTTGACAGTGACTACCGTTTATTTGAAACACTGTTTCTTTATTGTTAAGTATTGTTTGTGCCAAGGTACCTTAGAAATCTCTGTAGTTTCTTTCAGCATATATGATTGTTAGGGACCCTGTTTTTTCGCGAAAAGAATTTTGCATCACTTTGTTTCAGTGCCTTACGTGCGCACCTGCATCTCTGCTATGTGGTCAGTGATTGGATGTCGTAACACCCAGCGTCTGGAGGTTAAACCTGCAAATCACAGACGTGAGGTGTGGCAGTTATCAGGGTACTTATTGACACAGTCAAATGAATAACGACTCTGCACAAAAACACTCTGTCAATAGTTACGAAGTTGAGCTGCAGGTGTGCACGTAAGACACTGAAACAAAGTGTGGCAAAAATCTTTTCGCGAAAACTACCGGGCCCTTAATATAGTAAATCTTATTGACTCAGTCGAATAGGGTAACAGCTCCAAGTACAAGATAAAGTCAGTAACCTTCTAGTCAGCTGAACGTGCGTTGAAACCCAGCAAACAGTCAAGTTTTCCCGCGATAAACCCATCATCTCTAATTATTGTTCAAGCCCAGTTATAAATGTACAGCTGTAACTAGAGGGGCGTGTGTGATTCTTTACAGAACTCTTCACACGTGTCAGTAATTGCATCGTTCATTAACAGCAGGAAAAGGATACTACATTTTATTATAAACTAAGTTAATTTCAAATAGTATCGCGGTTTTCCAGCGTCTTTACGTACACATTACAACTATCAAAAGGTAAAATTCACTATTCTAATGACCTTCACGTTAGAAACCACAGCCCTATGCAAACTCAAGCCCCGTGTATTCGGTCTTTGTCTGTTGTTCCAGGGAGTAGCAGTTAGTGGATAAATGATTGGTACTTGAATATACACATAATAAGTGATTTTAACGTGTAGTTCATTGGACTCGCAACATATTATTTTTGTTACATAACCTCTACGGAGAAGGCAACGAATTTGTGTGCTTCCTTTTCGTTGAAGTCTGTCCTCTATCACATTCAGCCATAATTTTACCATTACATTATATGTGTCCTATATGTAGGGCTAGGAATACTTCGCGAGTTCAACAACCAACATGCTAGACTCCATTATCCTGTGTATACCATCTGCCCATCACCTGCTACTCATTCAGACAGCAGACAATGAACGAATAGACGGGGCTTGAGTATATATAGGACATTGGATTATAGTTTGCAGGTCATTTAACACACGAATTTTTCCTAGACCTATTTATCATCGTATTCAGCCACAATTGTACCATTACTTCATATAACAATAAATAGGTATATAAAGAAAGACTTGGTGTCTTTCTGATGTTTTGAACGTTGTCAAAGGAAAATTTTTTAATTTTTAACCGTTACTGTTGAAACTAATATTTCGGCTGCATTCACTTTTGCTAAGTGAGATATACAAAGATGGTTATAAGGTTTTTAAACCGCCAAAGATTCCTACCATTGTCAGTACGCAGGTCGTGTCAATACACTTCCTAATAAAGTTACGAGCGCCATCTTGTCGCCACTTCCATACATTTATTTGGAATGATATTTCACGTGCTTGCATCATTTCGTTTTTTCCACTCTACAGTTGCTGCTGCCGTACAACATGCAACGTGTTAAAAAGACCATTATGAGTCTGTGAAGATAGTTCGGTGAGCGCGCTCAGTAGCGAAGCTTTCAGCACTGGTGAGGCGATAACGGAGTAGCGCCTGAATGAAACCGTGGTGGAAACGGGATGTCTCTGAGTACACCCTAAGCCAGTGGTTCCCAAACTGGGGGTCGCGACATGCTTCCAAAATAAGTTTAAAAAATAGAAAAATACTCGATGAGAATAAAAATTAATATCTAAACAAATGATTGAACTTAAAATGTAAATTAATACCAATTACTGAAACAACAAATATGTGCGTAAACATTATTTGTAGAAATGGAGGAAGTCACAGTTCAAAATCGTACACAAAAAGGTATCGCGGTTTAAAATTGTACCCAAAAGGGGTCGCAAGACCAAAAACTTTAGGAACCACTGTCCTAAGCCAATATTATGTGTTCCTGTAACTAAAGCTGGATTCACAACCACCACTTAGCGTACGCGCGTACGTACGTGTAACAGTAGAAACACCGAGTGTGCATGATAGCATTCACATCCTCGCGTAGCGTGCGTACGTACGTACGTAGTATAGTTGACCAACTTTCTACATCTTACGTACGTACGCTAAATGGTGGTTGTGAATGCAGCATGCACAAACGCAAGACGCAATTAAAAATTAATTTATATTGAGAAATAATTTATCTCGTCGTCATAAATGTTTTAATTCGCTTCGAAAAAATTAAAATGAATTACGATAATCTATTTCCGACATTTTGCTATGTCATAAACAATTTCCGCGCATGTCTAGATTAAACATTGTTGTGAATCCAATATCTGATACTTAGCGTACGTTCGTGTGTCCGTACGTACGTTAAGTGTGGTTGTGAATCCGGTTCAATGCATGTCGTCCATAGGCATTGCATACATGTAATCGTAAGCACTTTGAACATATGCTTATTCGGCATTATTGCCTTCTTTAACTACCGCAAACTGCCACCTCTTAAGATATCAATACATTATATAATTTTGAATCTGTCGTGATATGCAGATAGAGACCGGAAATATCCGCGGGTTCATCGTCCTGTAGGTAAGCCTTCAAGAACGTAAGTTCACTCAAGCAAAGAGCAGCTGTTTATTGGCTGTTGTCTGACACAGTAAGATGGGCCTGCATTTAGTTACATTTTTATTATTGGCGCAGCGACTTACACGAGGTGTCAAATAAGTCAAGGACCAATAGCGAAAGCGGCACGAAACTTACATTGGATGGCATTATAGCTTGTGCCTTAAAGAAAAAAAAAATATTTTTTTTTCAGGTCCTATACAATGTTATTGTACACTGGACTGATTTTTGTGGATATGTGCAATTACTATCGGTAGTTGGCATGTTGCAGAAAAACCGTACTACAAAACAAAAAGCAAAAAAAAAAAAAAAAACAATGTTTTTTTTTTATTTGTGGTTGGGTTTTGCTGCTACTCAGCGACATTCTCTCGCAATGTCGTGTGTCCACATATACATTTCAATTTATAATACTAAAACATTTCAGGAATCGTTCAAGGACCATATCTATAGAGCCATGATTCGTGGTTGTTTGCAATGTGTCTTCACTGACACAAGTCTTTCTCATCTGACATCACCAATGAGGCTAAAGGTTATGGTGACACTATTACGTCTCTGATTTGACAGTGTAGCTCCAAGACTAGTGGAAGTTTATACACGCACTCACTGACCGTGAAGCAGAGATGCAGAGGCGAACACAAGGCATTTAAACCGAATGGCGCAAAAAACGTTTCCCCTTCAAAGCGAGACTCTACGCTTGTGATGTGTGTATAGTGTGCGTTTTATCTGACTACGTGACATCTTTGCCCATTTTACCTTGTTCGAATTTCATAACGCAAAGTTTCCTGGGACAACATAACATCAGCTTAGTGCAACATCTGGGTAACTTAATTTTTCCAAGTTTAAGTTATCTGCAGATATCTACTCCGCCCTTATGATTGTTCCCTTTTATCTATCTATCTATCTATATATATATATATATATATATATATATATATATATATATATATATATATATATATATATATATATATATATATATATATAACAATGTTGCAATTGGATTTCTCCATATACTTCGTTAAGCCCACGATATGGTCACATTAGCGTTTTAATATGATTATACTCAGTCACTAAACACAACGCCACTTGTCTCGCTGTGAGTGGGTGTACGCGTTCGTGTGTAGAGTATATATAACTGTAAAGAAACTATTTCGCTGATAAAACTGTTGCTTGATACACATTTACTGATTTAATAGTAAAATCCACATTTTCGCTGACAGATAAAATTAGTTCAAATAAAGTAACTATTTAATCTGTATAATTAGTACAGGTCAAACTGTCGTTTTCGAGTAACAAATTCAATATGAAATAAGAAAAATAATATCCTATATTAATTTATTCCACGTGATAATTAGTAAATAAGATGATACTTACTAACGAATCTGTGACTGATGCAGATTTAATAGTAATAATTGCAGTTCTTTCAGTCAGATTAGCTATTTGAATAAGTTTATATTTACTAATGAATCTGTGGCTTACGCAGATTCAAAACTAACCATTACAGTTTCTACAGGCAGATTTACTGTTTCAATAAGTCAACATGCACCAATGAATCTGTGAAGATAATACAAATCTGGTACTTACGTGCAGTTTCAATTGCTGAATGAACAGGATGAAACAGTGAATATTAACTTATGCATCTGTTGAAGTTAACAGTTTTTCAACTTGTAGACATTTTTCACTAATGCAATTCGTAGCTTTCCACCAATTTCCAATGGAGCAGTTTCAACCATTTGAATTAGTGAAAAGTCATAGTTAATTTGTGAATATTCACTAATTCAGATTTAGAGTGTACTTGCGCGATTGTATAAGTGTTAATAAAACTCTTCCTTGAATTCTCTGAACCGACAGCAGACCTGCATGAAAATACTCACTGACTCTCGCACTTGTTTATCAGATGTAAAACTGGTCACTAACTGGAACAGCGAGCAATGAACTGAGGGCAGAGTGTACAAGGACTCTGGAGTCTGGAAGGTAGGTCATTGAACCCACGACATTTCCGTATCTCTAACCATCATCGCTGGTCATAATATGTTTGACTGTATCCTAAATATGTATTGGAGCGCTACTATTGCTGTAGATATGGGAAACAGTTCTACGATGCCTTAACACTCTCGTACATCCCTATAGTAAGTTAACAAATGTTTTACAGAGTAAATGTTACTGCTGAGATGCCTGGGAGTGAGGAGAGAGTGGTTGAACGGTTGTCAGCCCTGTGTGGAGGGCTTGCGTCACCACGGACGACACATCAGCATATTCATGTGTTTTGGGCTGGCGCTAATGACGCAGGGCACCACGACGCCAGGGAGGTTGTCACGCCACGTCACTTCAGACACCAGCTTCCGCCCTCTGAGCTCTGGACCTCGCTTGTTTCCGCTATTGTGTCCAGAGATTACAGAAACATGCAGCTGGAACATTACTTATGTCTTAGGGCGACGGGTATTGGTTCTTCAGACTTCAGGGGGAGGAACCCACCTGTCATATCGGTTACTGAAATGTTATTATTACCGTAGAAACGTGTACAGGTGCTTCGCCTTAAAGCGAGCATATTAAAATTATTCAAATATAATTTGTAATTCAAAGTACAATAATGTTTCAGAAAGAGATCTTTTTGCTGCAGACGTAGTTTTAAAGTATAAAGATTATAATTTCAACCTTCTTGTCCGTAAAATGATTGAAACATATTGTTTAATGCAAATTCATAGTAGAAATTGTATTTTATAGTTTCTTATAGTTAAATATGAATAATACCATTGGTAATATATTAATTTATTGTATTTTAATTTTTAATTTATCGTAATTAAGTAGATACGATTTGTCGATTCTAGGACAAGAACCTTTGTTTAGTTAATTTGTTTCGTTTAAATTTAGGAAATCGGCTTGAAGATATATGTATGTGTTTATTTAAAGAAAACAATTTATTTTACTCATTGTGGTATTAACTCAGAAGGGAGGAAACCTTAAATTGTTTAATACAGATATGAATTCGCACTGGAAGAATTTAGGTTACCATAGTTAAATTATTTGTTTGATAGAAGACTATGTGTTGTGTACAAATAGAGTTATATTAAAACAATTCGTTGAAATCACAGTATACGGTATTGATATTCCTGTATCTGAACTTCGACTCCAGTAACAAATATACGACTGTTATTTTTTTTCAAAAACATTTTACTGCCGTATGTATACTATAATTTGAGAAATTATAACAAACGTATTGTTCTGAAATGCTACTCATTAATTAACTAGGAACGATCCATAACGTTGTTCAAGTTTTTTTATTTCAGCTTGATTGAAGTTTGATATACCTAC
Source organism: Medauroidea extradentata (assembly GCA_003012365.1). Taxonomy (NCBI): domain Eukaryota; kingdom Metazoa; phylum Arthropoda; class Insecta; order Phasmatodea; family Phasmatidae; genus Medauroidea; species Medauroidea extradentata. The sequence goes on along the minus strand of PNEQ01130122.1, from coordinate 66,671 downwards.
GGAAACAACAGAATTATTTTCGTCCGCTTTTTAAACACAATAATAGATATTTTAGCATTATACATTATATCAAACCAATTACAACATTTTATTTTAATTACGAAATTTTCCCTATGTTCCAAATAGAACGTGTAAAGGAGTCAATCCTTTTTCATGTAAAGCAAGTTTTTAAGTATCTGATATTTTGTCATAATAAGTTGCATAATAATATGATAATTTAATAAAATTCTGAAATTCATCTGCTTAAGTAATATTTTTTAATCCTCGTAATTTCCTTGAATATATTTTTTTTTTGTAAATTATGAATAAATTTTTTGAAATGTTTTAATAACTGGGGGTATACAAATTTCACGTTATTATCTGACAGTAGAATGGATTGCAAGTTACTGTGTACTCATCTGACTACTAATGTTGGCGGGCAGTTTGTGTGATAGTAGGGCCCCGGAATATTTCGTGGATTCAATTACCTGCATGGTAGACTGCACTGTCCGGTGCATACACAAGCTGCGACTATTTATTAGCTGTTACTCACTGGAACAACAGACAATGAACGAATAGACGGTGCTTGAGTGAGTATAGGACAATGGATTCTATCATGTGAGTCACTGAATCCGCGAAATTTTCCTGCCCCTATGACAAGCGTGATGGGGTGTATTTATCCAGTGTTGTAAGTAGGGACTTTGATTCGTAGGAGACCTGAAGAATTTCGCGTTGTATTTTACGCACGCGCTAGAATTCTGGCTGTTATAAGTTCGTGCCACTTTCGCAATCAGCCCTTGGCTTATCTGACATCCCTTAGAAGTGTCTGAACCGATAATAACAATAAACCTTAACGTGCCCCATATCACTGTTCCAGCCAACATCTAATATACAGACGTTGTCTGCTTTAATGCCTAGTTATGCTTAAAGGCTTGCTCACAGGTCAAGGAACTCGTGAATGTTTCCAGTCTCTACTGATTAGTCGCGGGAAAATTTGACTATTTACTGGGTTTCAATATAACATGTCCATATCCGACGTCCTTCTTCCGTTATCGGTGTGTCCCCATCTGACTGGACCAATAACAGCTGCCATATATTTCAGATTACGTAACAATCCTGCAATCACACAAGACGCAGGCCGCTTCACTATTCGCAAAATACGGTGGCCCGAAAGAATTTTCTGAATTCTACTATCGACAGTTAGGCCCATGAACTTTTCGCGAAAAGACTTTTGTCCCAGTTTGTTTCAGTTTCAGTGAGGCTCTTGCTAATCAATCATAACAGTATTCATCTGAATTTCTGTTCTAAAATCAGTGATTGGAGGTTTAATCTCTTGCGTGTCTTGAGGTTCTACAAAGAGGAAAAGGTTTGGTTGAGTCAACTGTTAATACGTTCGTTTACGGCGAAACAACCGAGTAAACGTTGAATCAACCAAGTATATCGTTGCCTGGATGATTTCAACACCTCAACAGGAGGCTTTAGTCCCGTTAAACATGAATCTTGTTACGCTTTTCGCAGATTCTTCAGCCAACAAGATTGTGTTGGCTAAAACATGAATTTGTTTCGCCATATACGAACTTACGTATGGTTGACTGTAGCAAACATTTTTCTCTGTGTGCCCGCAAATCACAGACGTATGGTGTTGCTGTGACATTACTGCGACTGGCACAGTCCAACGAGAGACGTTACTTCACAAAGACACACAGCCAATAACCATGAAGCAAAGCTCTATATGCGCATGTAAAACACTAAGCAAACTGGGGCAAAATTATTTTCGTGAAAAGTTCGTGGACATATATACAGTAGGTTGGTCAACTGTACATAGCTCAGAGTCATGTAACACTGTGATATGAAGGGTGCTGCAAATATATCATGGAGTGTGATCGTGTAAATATAGTCCAGTTAATTATAGCCTGACGCCAATAAACACGTAAAATTTGCACATGTCTATATATCTGCCGTTACTCCAGACGTGCTAATTTCACTTTGTGGTGACAGACAAGAATTCACTGGTCTATGGTCTATACTTGGCCAAACACACTTCGTGGTGTTATCGGCTCCAGGCTGACGTATATTTGTGTGCTCACATTACAGGACTGTGGGCATTTTAAGACCATGAACTTATATCGAAAATAATTGTTTGCCCCAGTTTGTCTCAATAACTTGTGTGCACATCTCCATCTCGGCTTCATGGTTATTGTCAGCGTGTATTTGTGAAGTGATATCTCCCATTCGACTGTACCAATCAGAATAAGGTAACAGCAAACCCACACGTCTGTGATTGGCTAGTAGAACATCACGGCACGTGAGAGTTGAGACGTACAACCGCTGACTATGAAGCAGAACTGCAGCTGTGCACACAGGCACTGATACAAACAAAATTTCTTGGCCCTAGGCATTTTACATCTGACAGTATATCATTTGTAGAGACATGCAAAATTCTCGTTATCATTTGGTAACAGACTAAACTTCACTCTCCTATACATAACAGATTATGATCAGCGATTCAATTGGCCACGAACTTTTATGTGCTGTAATTTACGTGTGTTAAGTCTTTACAGAGATTGGCCTTTCTACCGTGTAAGCATTCTCCGCTGCAAGCGGGAGACGTCGAACGAGCCTATAGTCACTTGGAGTCTAGTCAGCTGTCAGAAAATAACGGGAATATTGCATGTGTCTAATCATTGGTAGAGACATGCAAAATTCGCGTTATTTTCTGACAGCTGACTAGACTCCAAGCGACTATAGACTCGGACCACGTCTCCCGCTGGCCGAAATAATCGTGACTTACCGCGGAGAATGCTTACACGGTAGAGAGGCCAATCTCTGCAGAGACGTAACACACGTAAATGACAACACATTAAAGGTCGTGGCCAATTGAATTGTAGATTATGCTCTGTTATGTATAGGAAAGTGAAGTTTAGTCTGCTACCAAATGATAACGCGAATTTTGCATGTCTCTAATAATTGGTAAGGACATAGAAATTTCGTGGGTTCAATGAACTACCTGCTAGACTTCACAGTCCTGTGTATATTCTGTCCTCAGCTACTTGTACATTGTCCGCTGTTCCAGTGAGTGGCCAGTTTTACATCTGGTGCATGAGTCAGGGAGGGTTTTCATGCAGGTCTGCTATTGGCTCAGAGAAATCAAGGAAGAGTTTCATTAATACTGATCCAATCGCGAAAGTTAATATCATGTACAGCAGACAGAAATCTGTCTTACAAAATGAATTCGCGAAATTTTCGAGTCTTCATTCATTGGTTTAAAATGCCCTTCAGGCGCGCACGACCAGGGAATCAGAAGCAGAGAGGTGAGCAAGCAGCTATGTTGAGTCCACTCTGCTCTCAGTTAATAACGCGGCATTTGTAGGTCACTGGCCACTACATAGTAACAATAAAATGTACTGCAAATAGAGAAAATAGTGTTCCACGAGTGGCGTGTAGGACAAGCAACATGGCAAAGACATAACACGAAGGCTTGAATCTAGGTAGTTATAGAGGAACATGAGATCGCCGTGGGAACGGACGCGCCACAAACTCCCGCAAGCATTCCGACTAGTTTTAATTGGTTCCTGGTCCCAGTGCAGTTTCTGTCCTCCATCTCGCCCCTTCTAACTTTTACCCGCGAAACACGACCATATTAACAAGCCGGGAGGAAAGCTCGTAAAGTGTGAAGCTCTGTCACACGTGCACGGCGTTCCAAAATAATTCACTCTAAACTTTCGCCAAATGAATAAAAATCTCGTGAATACCAGTTCAGAGTCTGAATTATGTAACGTTTCAGCTTCTAAACCCAATAATATGAGTTAATAGTAACTACTTCTAATGTGTTACTTAGTTCATCATTCAATGCCTTTAAAGCATACAAATTGCAAGAACAAGTATGTGAAACTGCCTCTTGAATATCATCTAAATTCTAAACCATGTGATACACTTTGAGTTTGTACAAGGTGTTTTTTAATAGCGTTCCTCAAGAAAAACTATGACGAAAACATGTTCTGCACTTTTCACCTACACGCAATATTAAGGGAGTAATGGGCCTCTGAACATCGAATTTTAAAACAGCATTTTCCCAAAATAGCGGAAAATAATTGACATTAAAATGCAATATTTTAAGTATTGCATATTGCTATTAGGATCTGCAAACTAACAGCAAATCCTGATTGATACCTTCCACTTTTATGAAAATAGAAGGGTTGGCTACCCTCTAATCGAATAAATTTTTTTTACCGTCAGGATTTTCCAACATCTGAAGATGGTTTATTGAGTAATGTTACCTGTCCAACAAGATAGGTCCTCTTTTCGCAACAGTCTAGGACTCATAGTTTTCTTTCAAATCAGAAATTAAGTTACAGCGATAGAGTTTCAGAAAAAATTATTAATTACAGAATCGTGAGTTAGAATCTTGTAGGTAACGTTGAATGTGCACCATCGAGATTCCAAGGAACACAACAAAATACGTACACATGAACGCACTATTGCCTGATGTATGCTGTGTATCTCAGGTGCAAAACAGAGAACTTGAAGCATTCTTAAATAAAAAATGTGCAAAAATAGTGGATTTGGATGGAAACCCATCACAAGAAAAGGGATAGGCAGAAACTCACTGAAACCTTTAAAATGTAAATATCCAAATGCTGTGTTTTATACCACAAAATGTAATCTACTGTACAGGTTAACCAGAAAGCCATCTTGTGTTTTGCTGTACATGACGTCGTATTCGAGAAAGAAAAGTGAACGGTTTTATGGTCAAAAAAGTTCTGATTCTGTAGATACGAACAAGTAAAGTAAAGACTATTAATTGTAGTTGTGAAGTTGGTGGACCTGGCGTGTGACACGTGCTATAGCGTGCTACAGAAAGTATTTTTTTGTGTAACTATTAAGAATGTTTCCAATGAGTTTATCTACGAAAGGAAGACGCACTTCAAACTGTGCCCTATGATTTTAAAAATTGCCGCCCGCTAATTGAAAACATAATTTCCAAGCTCCTCAAAAGTACTAAAAATAACTTTTTCACGTTGCTTTAGCTGGGAAAATACCAACCGTAATCGGGAAATGAAATCATATAAACCTGTATTGGACTTTACCTCATACTTTCCAAAAATGAAATAACAGGATCATCGCTTGAAGGCCAGTTGATAAACGTTTTCTACGAAAACACTGCACGCTGGTTTAGTCCTTCGTGCCTAGAGGCGATGAGGTGTTTGACAGACGTGTTATATTCGACTTATCGCCTTCACCGTTTCCGTGCCTCGAACGTAAAAAAAAGCTAGCATCGACTAACTCTTAAGGCATTGTTTTTTGTTCGCTATGTATGGCACAGTTTCCGATCCGCAAAGAAAAACCTAACAAAATTATGGACTTATTTGTTTTTAAAGGAATTCGTATAACAGCGTTATTTTTGGAATTCTGAGCTCTAATTAAATGAAACCAATAATGGCAAAGTATATTTACTATCAAGCTTGACTAAAAACAATTGTATTTACCAGTTATTACTTGGGTACAGACTACTACTTCCTTGGCCTGTACAGCTCTGAAGACAACCTGTACAGTATAATTGGCCAGCGGCACTTAACGTGAAGTCATTTACGTACTTGGCTGCATTACATACGATTGGTCGCTGCGCTGTGTGAATTTTAATTATTGCCGAAATGCCATTGTTGCCCACAACTGAAACGCTAATATTAATTTAGTCAAACTTTCAGAAAAAGTTCAACTCAATCGTTATTAGGTGTCAATTTGAAAACTAGTTAATTAGAAATTTCAGTTTACTAACTGCAACGATGTCTGACGATTGCTCTCTGCGCCACAAAATAAATGTGCACACTAGAAACACTTATTAATCACGCTAATCTTCATTATAAAGATCTCTACGCCATTTTGACCGCGTATTTCACAATTGTATAAATTTATAATCAAAATTTATTCTAAGAAAATTTTTGTTCGCATTGATTTTTTTAACAAGGGCAGAAAATATTACATTGGCTGATACCCCAACGAGCAGCTAGTTTTAGCTCACACCACATAACACGGAATCATTTACTACAGACGAGTTATTTTTCCATAAACGTACAGTAATCGATCCTTTTTTCGTCAATCACCAATGAAAAGGTTATGCGAACGTGTTTGAAGTTTATCTTGATCTAAAATTTATTTGCAATAACTTCCTGTCTTTGTCCGTTAGTACACGTGTTTTTTTTTTTTTATGTAAGCTACGCGTATAAGTTATTTAATTGAGAAACAGTTCCTTGCAGTTTTGAAGTGTCGTTCTTTAAAGATTTGGAAATTAATTAAAAATAGCAAATATACGTACAAACGAAGTTGTTAACATTTTAGGTAACTCAATTATTATATCGAAACATAAGGCGAGGAACAAGACTAGCGTCGCTGCATATATGGAAGTGGAAGAGATAACAGAAATGTTGAGGGTATCTATTAAACGACGGAAAGAGATATATTTTTCGAATTAGTTGTATTGTAATGTTGTGACACGTGCGTGAGGGAGAGAAAGAAAAAAAAAGAAGAATGATTAATGAAGTTATTACGTTTGTAAAAACTTTTTTTTGTTTACTAAAAAACTATTATTTGCAAAGCAGTACAAAATGGTGTGCGTTAAAAACGGCTGACACATTAAAAACAAATTCCATCACAATATTTGAAAACGAGTTGTTAATTACGCCTGTCCTGCGTAAAACATTGGTCGCGCCGGTCTGACTTCAAAGCGAAGCCATATTCCATCACACTCATTTATTTACTCTCGTAGTTTTTTATCTGACTATTATGTCGCCTTTGACGCGTAGCATGAAAAGTAATTTCGGTGGCTTGCTTTCAAACGTGTGCGCATCCCTAGCATTTTACATATTTGCCCCGGCCTTTATCAACAGTCTTTACGTGTCGCCAACATTCCCATGAGCTTTGTGCTTTTCCCGAGAAAATATACATATGCTAATACTTCGAAGATTCAAGTACCATCATTTTCTATGTGGAAATTCAGTGTGTAAAAATACATAAATATATATTAATTGCAAAAGTGTTGTGTATACGCAAAACGGAGATTTATGTGAACATCAAACATGTTTAAAACAAATTTAATATGAGACCTCGGGAGTAAATACTAAAACCTACATTTTAGGAGAGTCGATGTAAATAATTCTATGAGTAAATTTTAAATGAATACTTATACAGAAAATTGGTACGTAGTTTATTTTCAACCACATATTAAATGATAAATTTATGGAAATCTTTCGCCAGATTTGACAATAATTTACTTCACCGTAGCCAAAAACGTCAGTATTGACAGTTCTCATAATTTACCACCAAGATCTTCGAATGTTAACTTTGTGGAACAGGATAATGTTCTTTCGAACTGCACTTTAGTTTATGCAACCCACAGTTAGTTGTTGGACAATGTACTGCGCGATTCGTCCTCGAAAGCAGCGCGTCAATAATGGCGTGAAATGTTTGCAGTCTTATTCCATAAATCAGCAGCTCAAACGGAAATATTTATTTTTGCTTTTATAACAGTTCACTCCATCGATCTCGTAGGAATAAGACGACTTATATGAATTAGAACATATTGGGTTGTTCTGAAGGACACAATTTCATACATATCGTTATGTAGAAGTACACCCTACAGTATCTATAGATATGATGGTATACCGCGAAAATTTTTTGTGCCAACATACCATTGAAAACACTGTGGTTTCTCGTGCGATGTATGATTGGGCGTTAAATGTCTGATCTGATACAACGTAGCTGTCTGCAGACCAATGATAGGCATCAAATATGACAATATTGTGATTCTCATTGGCTTAGTCAAATATGCAACATATCTACCTACAAGCGACAGCTAGTAATGTTTTCGTAAGCTGAACGTACGTTGAAATACAAAAAAAAAAAAAAACAGTCACGTTTTCCCGCGATAAACCATCATCTCTAATTATATATGAAAACCTGCAAATATCGCGTATTTTCTGAAGCTGACTTAGGGCCGTATCTATAAATGGCTTTCGAATGACAATCAACTGCTCACCAATGCTTTCTCTATGGGGATAGCAGTAGGTTGTCATTCGAAAGCCGTTTAAAGATACGGCCCTTAGACTCCAAGACTATAGGCTAGTTAGACGCATCTCGCTGGCCGATATTGTCGTGACTTGCCGCGGAGAATACTCACACGGTAGACAGGCTAAGCTCTTAAAGACGTAACACACGTCAATGACAACACATTAAAGTTCGTGGCCAATTGAATCGCAGATTAAACTCTGTTATGTACAGAAAAGTGAAGTTTTGTTTGCTACTAAATTATAACGGAAATTTTGCATGTATCTACTTATGGACTTTTTCAACTAATGATTAAAGTTACCATTTTGTCCCAGAAAAATATTTACATCATTTTGCTTCACTGCATTATGTGCACATCCACAGATCTGCTTCACGTTTATTGACAATGTGTCTTTGTTCACACTAGTCTCTTATTTGACTACACAAATCAGAATAAGACAAATGTGACGCCATATGAGTAGTCTCATCTTGTCCACTTTCACGAAAACTGAGCATATCGCGAAAAACTGATTTGTGAGCCCAATTGTAACCTGGCCAAAGCAGTTTTTCAAAGTGTATCTGTTATTGAATAAGTCGAGTTTTGGAAACTATCATCACGTCAACTTGAAAGCTACACAAAACTGTTCAGAACTAATTTTTCCTTGGAGATGGACAAGACGAGTTTTGAAACTGGTCTACTCATATGTTAAAACATCCAATCACTTACCATAAAGCAGAACTGCAGATGTGCACATAAGACATTTAAACCAATTGATGCAAACTTCTTTTCGCCATAAATCGAGGATCTACTAATGATAATAATCATATGAAGTGTAAAATGACCACTGCCTGCTAATGCATTCACACAAACATAAGAAAGCTCGTAGCAAATAACGTCAAGTAGTGCCTTCGGAAGAGCGTAGGCCACCGAATTATAGCTTGTCAACAAATATACGACGTTTGTTTGTCTCTAATATTTAACAAATATATATTCAGACAGTTGTAAATCATCAACAAATTTCTCAACTGAAAATTCCCTTGTGTATTGAAGAGGAAGAAGAAGATCAGCTGCATTTTACATCTCGAGCCGCCTTTCCAATTAATCATTGTTTTTTGGTTAAACGAATATTTCACTTATTCGTGGGAAGTTTGCCGACTGTAAGTAGGCCATGTAATATTTCAAGAGGATATGATAACTCCAGCTCAGCTGCGAAGAGTGGTCGTGTTTCACTGGGAAGCGACGTTTGACAAAACTTTACAACATCAGTGGGAACACCTGATTTTCGAGATAAAAAATGCACCACTATGCTCTAACACCGTAAGTGCACTTCCACACAACGCTTCGCGGTTTTTGGAAGCACGTCTTTGTGTAGCGGTATCGCTAACTTAACGCAGCCAATAATAACAAGGTTGCTGTGACACTATACGTCTGTGATTAGCGGATGGACACCCAAGATTCTGACAGATAAAAACATCCAATCACTTACCGTCAAACAGAGGTGCAGGTGTGTACGTAAGGCATTGAAACAAAGAGTTGCAAAAGTCTTTTCGTGGAAAATCATAAGTCCCTAGCCATGAGCATGTGGCACTGGCATGTCTGTAGGAATCTACCAATAAGGAAAAGTTGATGTTACCGGATAATTTGTTCCTCAACACTTGAACACCACCAATGGCTAATGATATGCCTGTACTGCTCCCGTAGTCTAGGAAAGGTTTTGAGAGAGTGGCACAACGGACATGAAATGGTATCTACTGCGCAGCTACCCTACCCACATTTCCCTTCCCAGCCAGTAAGAGGGTAAAAGACGGAGTCCTGAATGTGCCATTAGCAGCTACAACCAATCAGCAGATGCGCACACCTCCGCTGGTTAGGGGCAGGAGGAGGAGGAAATTTCCCCTCTGCGCATCGCCAGGACCTTTCCTAGCTCACGTGACCAGTATCTGCTAGTATACCTAATGGTTCCACAGACAACTCTGAATTATCCACTGGCACTTCTAGGTACAGCTTCCCTTGGAACATGTTTACTCTTCACTGTTGTTATAAATAGACAAAAATAACATTCTGCCTCCTTCACAGTTGTATGGAAGTAAGACACGGTCTGGAGAACTCTGAACCAATAACAGATTAGCAAAGAAAACTGTATCCAATCTGAAAGGGCCAGCTCTTGGGTTAAACTGGCCACTCAACATTCCAGCAGGCAATGTAATGTAGGTGGGGCTCGAGGATGTTAAAGACATGCATTCTACTAATCTCGTGAATTTTTCCTTTGTTTATAAGTCTGAATAATTTCTCGTGATAATGGAATATTTTAAGGTACCTCTGATTTTCGCGAAAATATTCTTGCACCACTTTGTTTCATTGTCATACGTACGCAAGTGCAGCTCTGTTTCGTGGTCAATGATTGGTTGTTTTTTACTCCCAACGACTTGGGGTTCTATCCACTAATCACAGACGTGTGGCGTCGCTGTAACGTTGCTCTGATTGGCTCTGTCAAAGACGTCTTTACAAAAATACACGCTTCCAATAACCACGATGCAGAGCTGCAGATGTGCCCTCATGTGCTTCTGTACGTGACTAATAAAACCGTGACAACTACTGTATTTGTATTTGATGACCGGCTCTGAGATCAGTGAATACCCTGTCAAGCAATAATCAAACTCATGACCAATGACACTATTTTCCTGCAGGTTTAACAGCCCGTATACTAGATTCCTGCATGTTATGAATACTTGGGCTAAGACAATCTTCCAATTGGCTGTTACTCAAGAGAGCATTCAGATTTACCTCGCATCAGGTCATACGGGATTCATGTGTTGCTTTGTTGCAGGTTTCTTCTGGAATCTCCACTTTTAGCCGACCGCCAACTGCAGAAGAAAATAATGTATTCGAAGGGAGTATGAAATTTTCGCGAAAATAACGTTGCCCCAGTTTGTCAATTCTGCTGTGGCGTCAGTGATTGGATGTTTTGACTCCCACGTTTCTTGAGAATCTACACAGACGTGTGGTGTTGCTGTCACGTTACTGTGACTGGAACGGTCAAGCGAGAAATGTCATTTCACAAAGACACGCTGCCAATAACCCTGAGGCAGAGCTATAGATGCGCACCTAAGACACTGGAACAAACTGAGGCAAAATTCTTATCGGGAAAAGTTCATGGCATCTTGAAGGTTAACTTGGCCTGAAGTTAATTCATGAGAATGTCCTATCTCTAAAGGCACGATTATTTTGCGCATTTATTCTAAAGTAATAGGATGAACTCCAAGAATGTGTGATCCACAGACACTTCTGTGAATGGACGATATATTTTTTCTACGCGCCTTTGATTAATACAGTCCACTAATAAGGAAGAACGTTATATAGGGGTAAATCTTGTTTTACTCGCTTCTACCATTGGAAGCTAATTGACTGTGTTGAGAGCCTGTATAGGTCTGAGAAGTCTAGGCTGATGTCAGATTAATCCGTGAAACACTCGTGCCTGTACCTATTTTGACTTATAATTAGTGACTGGAAAATTTTGCAATTTTAGTCATATGCAGGATATATCCCCATAGTGTTACGCAGCTGTTTGTGTCTTTCCGTTATTGACTGCTGCTCGAATGAATGAAGAGTTTTGCCACGGAATATTTAGACATACAGATGTGAAATATCCTGTAAAACGACAAACTCAGCAACACACACCAGCAAGATGGCTTCGCTGATAAGAAAGCTGCCGTAACATGCTGTTGCCAAACATACACATGGCTGGTATCAACAGATTCGGGCAGCCAATCAACGCAGAGGTTCTCCCTCATCAAAAAAGCCGTCACGTCATTCCACATCTGTGTTACTATTTACAGTAGTCTGTGTTTTCGCTCTAAGCCAGAAAGAGTGTGTTTCGGTTCTTGTTTCCTTTTCGTTTGTTACTGGCTCGTATTTCTCAAATACTTAAATTCTCAGCCAATCGCAGTTGTGGCAGTATTGCTTAAAATGTTGGATTGTGCTTTTTCGTAAAATTAATTCTAGAGATTTCCTCGTCTCTAAGTCAAGAAGACGATAGCCACTCAGTGCACCCTCGCTGACATTGTGATACTACTAGATTAGGTTTGTATTTATTTTCGTCTTTACTATGGGCTTGACTTCCTCCAGGAGTTGTCGTATACTTAAAGACCCAATTAATAAAGGTACACAAACTTACAGCTACTTGAATTCTGACTTGTACCCACAAGAAAACGCGAATCTTAAAAAGTCTCTCAACGTAACATTGTTACAAAATAATGAAGTATTTTGGACATACGTCATTGTAGCAAATAGTGTGTCACAGAAAACCGGAGGATACACACAAACAAACAGACAATCAAACAAAAGAAAGGGTTCTGTGCGGACGAATGCATTCGCTCACTTTCCTCAAGGTGTATGTGTTTCTGCTGTGTCTTCTACATCCAACATTTTTGTCGTTCGTTTTGTTTTGTATGTGTGTTACTGTTATTATATTTATTTTTGTATGTTGTTTCGAACTTACTGACGGTATTCATTTTGTGGAATAATCTGACTTGTATATTTATTTTTTCCTTGGTTTATTTATTTATTTATTTTGGGTGCCGTTTGTTTTCAGTTTTCTTGTAACTTATTGACTAAATTTCTTGTGGAATAGTATATGTTTAGCTATGTTTGCTGGTTGTAAACAAAGTCCTTTCGTTTGTTTGCTTGTCTAATTGTTCGTGTGTATCGTCTGGTTTTCTGTAACATTCCAATTACTACAATGGCGTCTGTCCCAAATACTTCTTTAGCTTGTAACTTGCCCCGATTGCAAGAATCGTTAAAAAGTAAGACATAACATAGTGCCATGAAAGAAGACAGTTCCATCTCGTAGCAAAATAGAAGTTGTACTGACCTCGAGTAACCACGTGTCTTTCAGTACGTATTGAAGGACGGGGATTGCGTAGTCTTACAAATCTCGTCTCTTTACTGCTAGAGGAAGGCCGTACTTAATGTTAACAATTATAATGCGCCCCTAATTTGTAGCCTAGTCGTTGCTTTAATTTCCCACCTGTAATTTCACGTGGAACGAAACGAACGAAACAAAGTTAAATAGAAACGGCAACTCTCCTTTTTTTTTCTTCGCGTGGGCCACGGAAAAGCCTTTTGTTTCTGCTCGCGTCAGCCAAGTGGCATTCCAACTAATTTAAACTTCTTGTTTTGAATTGCAAATTAATTCACGAAAGAACATTTCTGTTCCGATGGTTTTACGAAACGCTACGTTTCAGTTAATTAACTAGGGTGAAAGCGAAGGCCTTTCTTGCCGACGAATAAAAATTCACAAAGAGATGGATTCACTGCTGTTCTCAAATATTCTCGATACAAAGACAAATAATGGAGGTTTGCAATTTCTCCACCTTTAAAAGAACTGAATCTCTTTTGAAAGTTCATGTTTCCATAGACTAAAACATTCAATTTTCAGTTAGTATACAAACACAAAGGACTAAAATACTTTAATAAATGTATAGCAGATTATTATATTCAAGAATGGATAAACGTTACATAATCCGACCAAAATTTTTAAAGTTATACTCTACAATTTAAGGCTCTATTTGCTTGTGATAATTTTCAACAGTTCTAAAGACCTTATATCTCGTAGACAATAATACATGTTTCTGTCTACTCATTACTTTAACCCATCGCCTCTAAGCGCAGTGTGTCAAACAAAGAAATTCTTCAAGCCAGAACGTATGGAACTGAAGTCCAACCTACGTGATTTATTTATTAGAAATAAAAACAAGTCACGCCCAACATATACATTCACAGTTCTTTTAAAATAATAAAGAAAAAATACTGGGCCGTTACGAATAAAAATACTTATTGCTCTCTTGCTAAACGACATTGATGTTAATAAGTAATTCCTCCAAGAGTGATAATGAACCAGCAAGAAATATTCGTGCATTACGATCCCTAAGAGTAATACTATGTTTTGCCACCTATTTGACCTTACTTTTGCTTTAAGCTCTTCGTGAATAATATGTTAGCCGTATAGTGTCTGAGACTGCCATAAAGAAACATGATCTGGCCATGAATTAAGGCGTAATAACAATGATAATAAGCAACAGAGGGAAAGATAAAATTCTATTTTAATGACATGCAGATTAGAATCCACTGTTTTGTGTTTATTCAAGCCCCGACCATATGTCACTAGCTGCTACTCACAGGAACAGCAGGCTATGAACTAACAGACTGAACTTGAGTATTCTAGCATGCTGGCCATTTAACTCGGTACTTCCTATACCTAGAAATATATCATAGAATAATATATATATATATATATATATATAAAGGAAGTGCCCCACTCACTGACTGACTGACTCATTCATTCATTCATCATCAACGCCCAGCCCAAACCACTGGACCTAGAAACGTGAAATTTTAAGGGAAGTTTCCCCTTGTGGCGTAGGCACTCACTAAGAAAGGAAATTTTGAAATTCGGCTATTAAGGTGGTTAAACGGGGTGAAATATATTTTTTGCAAATCTTTGATATTTCTCGAACGCGACGGGCTATCGTCGTCTTATTCACTTCGTTAGGTCGCAAATACAAATGTCTAGAAACAAATTTCAGGATATTTCGAAATTTTTATACTAAGGAGGTGAAAAGCCGTTTAATTCGTTTACAGTAAATCCTCTCTTCCTCTTAAACAACCTGAGATACCGAAGTGATTTTTTCTTTAAAATGAAGCCTACGCAAATACCTAAAAAGTAATTTCAGGATTTTTCAAAACTCATTTTTGAAAGCCGGTAAAAAAAATAAAACAATTTTTTGATTAATCAGTCGTATCACCTAAATCGTTAGAGATATCGAGGTGGCTTTTGTCTTATAATGAAACATAAGTAAATACCTTAAAAGTTCTTTAACGATGTTTGGAAATTCGTCCTTGAAAACCTATAAAAAATATAACTTGTTTAAGAATAATCTTTCGTAACACCTGAAATGGTTCAAAATTTGTTTCCTTTTTATTTCTTGCTTATAGTTAAACCTCTTTGGACTATAGCCTGTACACGCGAAATAACTCTCATGGCCTGTCTTGAATAATTTGTAGTTAAGTCTGTGGAGTTGCGTTTTTTTTTTTTTGCCAACCCACCATAAATAAAACCTCTTTGGACTGTAGCTCGTACGTACGAAAGTATTATTAAGGCCTGCCTTTAGGTATTCACTCGGGTATTGTACAAAGTTTGTGGTGTGGGAGGGGGGGGGTTACGGGTTCGTATCCTGTGCAAGTCTTTGCGATGTGACATGACATCATACGAGCATATTGCGTGCGCTCTTTTCACTGAGCTAAGACAATTTATAGTTCACTGTTATTGAGTACGCTAGCTGTTAAATGCCTTCATCACATATTTTATCCAGAGTTACTGTTTGTATTACATAACTTCACGCGGGCAAAGCCGCGACTGGGTAACTATTTTGTAGAGAAATAAAGATGAATTAAAAACAAAGATGTTCTGCAATTAAAGTACCCTCAGCGTAGTGGACTGGATAAAGCTGTTTGTATTTGTTGTTATAAAGATATACAGAGAATATAGTAACACCATCAATTAATACGTTATTAAAATTTAGTTACTCTTTTCTATAGTACACGCGGGCGAAGCCGC
>PNEQ01130122.1:0-50936 GCA_003012365.1 Medauroidea extradentata | reverse complement strand
CAGTATAGGAGCGATAACTGGTAGAAATGTAACGCTATACGAAGTGCCAGGTAGCTATGTGATCGTAACTACAAGTTGGGAGTTGGAGAGAAATCATTGATGACGGAGTATAATCGTTATGCAAGTACGTGTCTGGTAGGTTTCAGCAGTAGGACGATGTTTATGCAACACGCACTGAAACATTCAAAGCCCACGTATACACAGCGAGCGATGTGCGCATTCATGCAGAACAAACCCACTGCATAAATAATTTTGCGCTGCCGCAGCGTCCGATGAATACCGCTGGAAACTGTCCCGAGTGTGCAGAGAATTGTGGAATTTAGAGACATGTTACTGGCCAGGCGAGTTTTTACATTCTCAATAGTTACGGCAGCTTCGACATACGTGTTCGAAGAATACATTCTGCGTGGTAAATACGTTTTATTTTCAGCGCAGTGTATTTACTTGAGGTTAGTTTGCTTCCGGCAAAAATTACTTAGTTATTCAGAAATTGAAAATTTAAAACATAAATTTTGTGTAACTAATTTTCATTACTCTGAATTTATGGTTGAGAATTTTTCCGACGAAGGAAATAATATATTTACTTCAACATAAAGGAATCCTGCTATAATCGGCTGTGTATAATTCGCTGTGTCATCTTGCCTACAACAATTTATGTCGCTGTGATCATTTGTGTTGGCCTTGTTATCTTTGCCCAGTATTGTCATTTTAATGCACTGTTTTTGGTCATCGCCTGTTTTGATTTTCGTTTTCGGTTTCCAATATACATAACCGACTATATTCTTATTTCGAAATTATTTGTATGTTTATTTTCTTTGAATGTTATTTGTTGTTGACTAATTCCTTATGGGATCTTTCATGTCCTGTTGTTTTGGTTCATGGATGTGTTGACTGCAGCCATACTAGGCTTGTTTTCTAGTTTATTCGTATTTCTTTTATTTTTCTTAATCTGATACTACAATTTCTGGGATAACATAATATTGTAATGGCGTATGTCCACAATAGAACTGTACGTTATTTGAATGTTTGTTGACTACAGTCATTTCTTGCTTCCCAGGTTTCGTTCTTCGTTCTTTTTTTTTAATTTTCTCGTTCTCGGTCCTTTCATGTTACTATGGGTTTTCTGTGATTCAACAACGTTCGCTAATATTGGCGTGTGTCAGCCAAAACACATCAATTCGCCTATATAATTATTGTGTTAAACATACTAACATTAACATTAAAAATACTGATGGAATTTTAATTTATTTTAAAAATTGTTTCTTACTTAAATTTGTTTTGCAGACAATAATGAATTTTATAGTGCGTTGAGCCTACAAAAATAATTTATATACTTTTACAGTCTTGAAGTGGGGCAGTTGAAATGTTTACTTTCCAGGAAAAGTTTGTTGATTTTAAACGTGTGTTTCCATTTGTATAAAATACTAGAAGCTTAAAATATATTTTGCCGAAGTATATGCTTTGTTTTCCCAGGAACGCGCGCGTCTGCAGATATTCACGCAATCTGTGTCTGACAACGTTTGAGCCTTAATATCCACTCTTGCTCTCTCGTCGATTTTTACGTGTAAGTGTACTTTATGGCTTTAGTTTTGGTCGAAATTTATCAAATTTTAGAGCTAGTGTACTAAATTTAGTTAAAGTATTTTAACTACTGCCATTTTTCAACACTAACACTATCTTGGTTATTTAACAGAAACATTTCATCTAGCCTACAATAGTATTACTCTTGTGCCAACTCTGAAGAGAAATGTTTTGAGTGATTTTTGAAATGTGGCATAAATCAATTCAACGTTGACTTGCACATATATTTTAAGGAGTTGTGCAAAGGGCATGCATGAATTGATTTAGTTTTTTGGACACACTCCATTGCGATGCAGATAACTGACAAAAACAACCAAAGACAACAGGAAAACATAATACGCAGTGTATGCTTCAATGGACAGGATACATACGCGACATAAAATGCAATAAACGGAATCCGGTCAAATAAAACAAAGCTAGCCAAATTAGAAAAGTATTTAAGAAAAAAACGGACACCACCAAAGTAAGAAACACAGGTTTGAGATTTGCTTTGGCAAAAGAACGTACAGATAAAAATACTTAAACACAAAAATACGACGCAACGATGAGACGAAACAAAAGACAGTTGTGTTACAGTGTTGACAGTAGAGTGCGAGTGAGATGCATTCCAAAATTATTTCTAGTAATACTAAGAGCAATCAGTGCTAGTGCGAGTTAAGTGCAGAGTATTTGGAGCTCAGCCTGAGACACAACACGTATGTAATTTGCAGGAAGGGCACCAAGACTGTTAGAGTTAAGGGCTTGTTCCCGAGTTTTTTTCAGACTGAGGACAATAACTCGAAAATGTTATAACCAAAAGCTTTGAAAAAGTTTAGTCAATGTGCAGTCACACGATGCACAGTACTGTGGACGCGTTTTTAAAAATAGTCCACCATTCGTCAGCAAAAAAATATTTTGCTTCATTTTTGCTCATTTTCACGACAAAAAAACGTGATACTTGATACTTTGGATGATGGAATCTAAAAATCCATTCTGTACTTTCCTACAAAAAAAATTCAGCTACAAATTATAACATATAAGAGTAAAACTGTGGAGCAAAATTTTTATTTGAGTACTAGGTAGTAATAAAAACGAATTTTCGAAATCATTGCAAAACTCGGTAACAAGGCCTTAAAGTCATCCATTCTCTGACTATAAAGCATATGTGCACATAAGGGATTTCTACACGTAGGTGCAAAATTCTTTCCACTAAATAGCATTGGTCCCTGTGCAGTAAAAGCTGACGTTGGTCCAGAGAGAGATATGGCAGGGGTAAGGTGGCATCTCGGGTGAATTTTCTCCGAGACAGAGGAGTGGGGTGACTCCCAAGACTCAGAGCCGGTGAGATTGATCGACCACCGCGGCAGTCACATGACCGCATCACCACCTCACGTCCGTCTAGCTCGTGTGTGAGGTCACATGTCCCCTGGGCGAGGTGGGTGAGGGGGGTCGCGCACTCACATGACTGATGGCGTGTGCCGAGACGACTGTGAAATGAGAAGTCGCAGACCGCAGTGGGATATCTCTCGACATCTGAGCCTTGTGGTGTGACTTCCGCATAGGCTGTTCACGTTTAAGACCGCATGCTTTCTTGTTTACATTGTTTTTTGCGGTAATTGTTTACTTCAGATTAAACGAGAACAGATTTCAAACATTTGTCTGGCAGTTCTGTTTAAAATGGTTCACTGAAAAAAGAGTATAGTTGCAGGTACCATACTTCTGTTAAAATAGGGACAACAAAAGAGTTTGGTTATTGGTACTATTCTGGACAGTTCCTTCAACAACCGGTTTTGTAGAAGAAATAAAGAGCCTTGTTGCTTTTACAAACCAGATTGTAACTTCTACGAAACAGATTGTTAAAGGAACTGTCCAGAATAGTACCAACAACCAAACTGCTTTGTTATTGGTACTATTCTAACAGAAGTATGGTACCTGCAACTATACTCTTTTTTTCAGTATTTTTGCCGCAATAGCTTTTTTTTTTTTTTTTTTCAAAACAACAAGTGATACGGTTTCCGCTAAATAGTCAACTAACCAGAATTTAGTTAATTACATAGCCTATTCAGCTAAAACCATAGTAATTACTGCATTGAACAAAATCAGCCAACAAGGACAAGACGATTCTAAACAAAACTGCCAGACAGGTTTTTTCATATCTGCTCTCGTTTAGGCGGTAAAAAATTCATATAGCTAAAAAAAAAACGTAGAAACAAGAGCACATTGCCTTAATCTGCCAGTAATCTTTTCAATATCTTCTTGCACACTTTTCATTTTTATAATTTTCTATTTTCCGCCCTCATGTAAATGCAGATGATAGTGACTTGACGAACATAATATACACATCAGTTTCTACCAAGTTTTACATATTTGAGACATCAATATAATATTATTATTAATAACCTGAAAAATGCCAACATCTGTAAATGTGTACAACTTTCTCAATTGGCTTTAACATATTTGACATAATCTGGATAGCGCTAAGCGAATAGCGAAAAAGTATCTAATTACAGACCCAATCGTGTTGTATCAGTGTGTCAGCGATTAATCAGTGAGCAGATAATGTCTGCTTGATTACACAGATAACCTTGGATGTTAGCACATATGTCAGTGAATACATGAATTTTTCTGGTCTCTAGATACTATTATTATTAGGATTTAAATTATTGTTGGCGGGCTTTAGAAAGCTTTCACTTTATCACGAACGGCCAATGTCGTCTTCTCTCCTCACTAGCTCACAGCTTGTATCAGTTATCACTTCCAGCACGACTGTGTGTGAAAAACCAAGCTACGTTTGTCATTTATTTTTAATAATTATTCAATATGTTGTTTAAACAGCCGAGGGACAATGCATGGTAGTTGTAAAAGTCTCGTGATTTGTTTTTTAATATTATCGTATAAACAACGATAAAAACAAAAATAATATGTTGCATAACAGAGTGCATCGTTTATTAATGAACCTCTAGATAAGTCGTCACTTCAGGACTATACCTGCATATCTTTCAGCTGTTGTTTAGCCAACAAATGGGGAACAAATGTTATACATAATTACAGTTACATACATAATTTTTCAAGCACAAATACTTATATATGAAAATTTAGTTTTTTTATTATATACGTATTTTGAATTGTATTTACATATTAGGTTTAAAAGTGAAAGATTTTCCTCCATATTTCTGCTTAGGATAATTTTGGTCTGAAACATTCATTTTCAAAATAAGATCATTAAGACGTAATAAATTTTAAAAATAAAAATCCTTTAAAACTCCATGGTTGCGGTTTGGGAAGCAAAGACTTTAACTTATGGAAAATCATATAAGATGAATTACGATCGTCTTGTGCGTTTCATACTTTTCGCGCAGTCGTTAGAACCAAGCATCAAATAAGTATTAGGTTTGATCTGACCAAACAAAAAAAAAATGTAAAATATAAAACAAAACCGAATATGTTGCAGAGTGTTTTTGTTCTGTACCGCAAAAGTTCTGTTAAATTTGGCATTACAGTAACAATGCATTTGAAAGTAATTTATTTCCTACCAGTAGGAATAACTACTCAGTTCTGTAAAAACTTATTTCCACAGGTAACAAATAGCAAACGTAAGGTTTTTTTTTTTTTTTTACTTTACAGCTGTATGTCAGTACACAAAAATGTTCGGAAACCTGATGCTACGAATAATGACATTAGAATATTCCGTTTACATCAGCGCTGTAAACCGTCAAGGAAACGGTGAGGCTGAAGCCAAAATACAATTGCGCCTCGTGCAATGTCACATAACTGCACTGAAAAATGTCATACCTGTATTTAAGTGAGAAACCCAACTGCAGCTGTGTAAGACAGAGAAACCCATAGAATCTTAGAGTATGCTATTTTTAACAGCTAAGCGCTTTTCTAGAAAACTTCTATCTACCGAATTTCTGCATGTCCTTAGGCTCACTAGATCTTAAATTTTAAATGAAAAATTAACTTTATTGTGTAAAGGTGTGACATTGAAGAATGAGGAGATATGAAAAGTTTACCACTACTTAGTATTACAGCGTCACCTGAATTGAACATTATTAATAAAATGTTGGAAAATACACATAGTAGTTTACTGAAATGTTCAAGTTCTACACAAAATCTCCTATAATAGTTATTGTGAAAAGAGTTAACGACTGGTGTTCACAACAGCCAATTCTTTTATACTGAGGTCTTCCAGAGAAATATAACGAAATGTTGGAGTATTGACTGAAGCAGCAGCACATCTTTTGTAGACCTGATTTCCAATTTCCTGGCAATTTTTCCGTTCAAACAGAGAGACGGTAAACGAGCCCCATGCAGGGATTTATTGACGATTGTGACGGACCAGTTGTTTATAAAGTAGACATGTGATCGTAGCCGGCTGATCTTCGTGACTACAGAAACAAATGTCTCCGTAAACAGACATGTGCAGCGTGATCTGTATTCCTCGTCTGCTCCTTCCATCCCTGCGCTGTCTTCTTACAATAACGTAACGTTTTATATCCAGCCATCTCCGTTTAAACTGTCTTTCTCTCGGTTCTCGAGCTTTGTTTCCCTTTGCTGGGGGATCTGCGACTTCTTCCTGTTTCCTTCCTATCCTCTCGACTTTTTTTACCCTTCGTTTCTTATCCTTTCAACTACTTCTGCCCCTTTTCCAAACCGAGTCGACCCAATTTTAAAAATCAAGCGATCCCAATAGCTCGGAGCCTTTTTTCATAGCACGCTTCATGTATTCTTGGCGTAAGCAGCAGCGAAGATCAATAAGCTCAAAAGTCATGCAGTAAGTTTTGCTTTATCTGAGGTCGATGATGTAGTGCTGCATCGACACGGAAACCGTCACTGGAAACTATTGCCACTTGTTCTGCTGAGACAGATGTGTTGCAGCACATTGCTGCTGCGTACGCCTTCCGAAGCCTTAGCGACTTTACAAAAATATTTACTACCGTTTTTAACAAAATTTAAAATTACTTTACAAAACGTTGTTATATTATTTCAAAGATATGTATTGTCTAAACAAAAATAATTCCTGAACAACAATTTCCTGAACGTTGGTCATTAACACATGGTATTCTTAATAAGGGCTAAACTAATAAATAACAAAATAAATTATAAACATCCTATATTTACATATATAGCTAGAGATACAGAGAGAGAGAGAGAGAGAGAGAGAGAGAGAGATTGAGTGAGAAGGGAGTAGGCAGGAGCTCATTTTCGGTTTTATTTTCTGGCAGCAAGACTTAACTCTTATGCTAGTCTGATGACAACCATTAGCGAGTATTTCTTGTCCGCACCGGTAGAAGTCTTCCAGCCAAGAAGAAAGCTATTGTGCGGTCGTACTGGCAAATGGCAAAGAATAAACACAACCAGTTAGTGATATCCCATGTTACGTTGACCTACTATGTAAACGAATATTGTGTTTACGTATGTTTGTATACACACACATACAATTTATTAATTTTTTACATAAGTCGTACTCATCCCATCACGAGGGGTTGTAATTAAAACCGGGAAATCTTGGGTACTAGAGATTTCGAAAACTACTTTTAAAAAACGCGTTGTACGTAAACAAGGTCAAAACCAGTATTAGGTCAAGGACCTTGGTGTCTAAACAAGAAGTTTACAATTATAGCAACATCTAAAATAAAAAATAAATGGGGGAAGGGAGTAACGTCATGCTCTAGCCGCTTCTTCCTCCAAATTCAAGACGTAAGTAAATGCATGCGGTCAGTAATGATGGCTACGCGCACAACTGGGTGCTCTGCCTGTGGTCTGATTACGAACACCATCTGTCGCGCCATTCTGTTCAGAGAGTAACGATGAGCTACAATCACAATCGATTATAATAGATTATCAATAACCACACTTCATTAAGTCATGCACTTTTAACACAGTAAACCGGCATATAGTTTCTTAACCGGTTGATATGCGGAAAGTGAGTATTCAGATCCTTGTCGAATTGTCTTCCAAAAGAATTGAATAGTGTTATGCAGAAATCATCCAAGCCATAAACGTAAATAACATACGAAAAACAAGCTCCTGAATTATTATACGTTGAATCTTCAATAGATAAGCACACAAAGACAAGCTGAGTTACTGTATTTGGAAATGAGAATATGTTGGTTAACAAAATATCAAAAAATTATATTGTAATGTTTCACGATCTGCTCTATCAAATGTGGGAGGATCTCTTTGTGCATAACACCATTTAATTGATGATGTAAGGTTGATACATAGGTGGGGCAACTTCGGGGATGGAATAACCCCTAGAAAACCAGCTAATCGTCGACGATGAGTGGCATGTTTTCTAGAGGCTAAAATCGGTAAAACCGTGTCAGGAATCGATACCGGATCACTGGGGCTGGAGGCTAGGGTAATTTGAGGATACTGACTTTGCCAAGTGAATATGATTCAAAACCAAGTTGAAAATACTCTTTGATAAAAAGTCGCCAGGCCCTTTGTTGATACGAGGAAAATGGCATAATTGTGCGCATAAACCACTCTATGTTCAATCCCGATAACTGGTATTTTGGACTTATCTCGTAAAATAAAGACATGGTGACTTTTCACCAAAGAGTATTTTCTGTTTACTTTTGGTCAGTAATTCACGTGATGTAGTGTGTATACGCGAATTACCTGACACTCTGTATATTACTGTGCACTTCATTAAATGTTAGTCCACCCTTCCCTCCCTCCTCCTCATTCATCTGCTCCCGACACCCTCTGTGTACACAACACTCGGGGTAATGTTGCATGAGAAAGGGTGGGGGGGGGTTGCACACACCTTAACCGAATATTGTCTTTTAGGAAGTCTTGTTGCTGCTTTAACACCCGGGTTTATTATAAATAATTAACTGTGAAATAAAATCTCTGTAGCTGACGTTTTGTAATTACAACGGTTTCATTTTTGAACGATTCTTGCAATGGGGTAAGTTACAAACTAGAGAAGTATTTTGGACCTACGCCGTTGGAGTAATCGCGTATGTCCAAAACGCATTTTCGTTGAAAGCTTCCTTTAGTAACAAGCCCGTGTGTCATGTTGTTCGAAGTTCTCGGCAAACATTCACCAAGCAAGATTTAAAAGTCCGGCATTTCTGATGGATTGCGGACATCTTAGCAGCTTCATCACTGTGGGCATATAATGTACATTATAATGCAGTCACAGTATGTATTTATTACGTTTTGCTAACTAGCCGTGTGACTATAATTTTGTGTATAATTTTAAGAATAAAACACTTATCAAATTAGACTTTTCAAACTAATTTAATTGTTTACAAGAAAATAATTTCTATTCTACTTACTAAAGCTCGATTATCAAAAGAACCAAACAATTTGATTCATTATATCTTAATGCGCCAAGGGTTCATACTCCTACATTAAAGAGAATGTTATCAAAACACAAAGTTCATTTTAAAACCTTCTGCAACCATTAAAATAAGTAGTTGGAAATTGTGATAAGCTGTCACAAGTGTACGATAATTATATAAACTTCTTGATATGTAGTGATATTTTGGTTACGGTATGAAACTGTAATTAGTGCACTGATTAAATATTTCTACATTTTATCCGAACCTGTTGTTTCCTCGCTTTCACATTATATGTAAATATTGATACAACACTAGATTCACAAGTGACAAACATTACAACATACTGGATCTGCAGAATTTTGTCTAAATTAGAGCATTTAACCTCGGTCATTGAGTTCAGTCCTCAGTTTATACGCAGATGTATCATTATCTTTAATCTTGGTCTAGAATGTCCAGCGTTCAAAACACCCGTTTTTATTTTCAAATCAACTGAAATAAAAACATACATGAGTTAACCAGTTAAATAAAAATAATATAATATATAATTTATGTTGAAACCTTGCTAACTTAATGCCAGCATTTAAATATGACAGTAAATAAACTCATCAAACAATACTATTGTTATTCCAGAAAATAATTCCAAAAACCTTTTTTAATAAGTAAATCATTACTTAAAATTTTTCAACGGTGTTTATGACTTAATCACCAGTTAAAAATTCACTCATTGTGACTAATACTGTCTGATCCCAATGACATTTTCCAATTTAAGTAAAATGTGTCGGGTTAGGAAGAGTTTAAGTAGTGACATGTCCAAATCATTTTTTCTTCTAATTTAGATACTTGCATAAACAATGTGATTCATTGCAAAGAAATGTGTTCATGTGGTACTTAATACTACTTTAATATTACTACAGAACAGTTTCACTTTTATTTTTAAAAAATGCTAATGTTAATGTGTATAATTTATTTCACCAATAATAGCATTTTTTTTTTATTTTTATCCTTTTAAAAAGGTTGTCGCCTGGTTTCATACTTTTAAAATATCATGTATAACAATAATGCCTACATATAAATATAATATTTTTTCCGAACGACTTAAACAGTATATGTGGCTTATTTTTAGTAACTGCAGTAGTATATTTAATATATGATGTCTAATTCAAGTAAAGCGTTCCGCAGATGTCAGACAATGGCTAGACAGTCTAGATGTTTTCGCTTGGAATATTGATCGTTCAGCAAGGAGAAGGAAACCGTGAAAAATGCCGGAAAAGTGGGAAAGTTTTTTTTAACCCGGAGAAACTTTTCCCATTTAAAAAACTTTGCCTCCGAAGTCGGTAGTTTTTTTTATAACAAACGTAACGCCCGCGAACTGTAATGAATGTAGAAACTATCATGACATATTTATGAACGGTTGATTTTTGTCAGTTTAAATGAGCCTATAGTCACTTGCAGTCTAGTCAGCTGTCAGAAAAAAAAACGCGAATTTTGAATGTCTCTACGCAGTGATAGCCGCTCCAGTGAGCGAACAGTTGAACATCTGAGAAGGTAGTGCATGAGCCAGTGAGTGTTTTCATGCAGGGCTGCTATTGTCTCACAGTCCTCAAGGAAGAGTTTCAATAACACTGATCCAATCGTGATGGTAAATAACGTGTACAGGATATTGAAATCTTGCGTTATCCCAATTGAAATCGCCAAATTTGTGAGTCTCTACCAATGAATAAATCAACCGTGGTCAGACTTCTCAGCATAGACTGCATTCAGATGAACCTACGAAACATTCGTGCCATTATAAAAAGGGTCACATATTGTTTGTAAAAGGAATTGTTTTAACCAGTTAGTTAAAATGACGTAAGAACACACCTGCAGCTATCTTCGTGGATGTTGGCAGTGAGACTGGGTTTAGTTTCTTGGACATACCCCATCGTGATATAGATGACGGGCAAAGAAAACTAAAGATAATGGAATACCATTAATAATAATAGTATGATTTAGTCAGCAGGATACACACATAACATAACATTTAAAAAACGAAATCAGATCAAATAAAGACAATGACAAACAGATGAGAAATAAAAATCAGAAGAAAAATTCAAGACACCACTGAAGCAGACAACTCATGTGTGAGGTCTGCTTTGGCAAAGGCACAAATATAAAAAAGAATGACCCACAAAATAAAAATAGGACACAAACAATGAGACGAAACAAAAACACAGCAGTTATCAGGCACGAACGTAAAAATCAGCGACACAGCGATAAGACGAAACAAAAGACAAAAGTTTTCCAGACACGCAGCAGAACGTTTCGGGAACTGGAATCTGTTCTCGTCATCAGGCAGAGACACACAGGGTTCAGGAACACCGGTGCGACAGTCGCAAGAACCTGGATTGTCCGTCTTGATGGAGTCTTGGGTTTTTCTTTTGATTTTTGATATTTGTTTCTTATCTGTTTGTCCTTGTTTTTATTTGAGCCGATTCCATTTGTGGAATTTTATGTTGTGTTCGTATCCTGTTGACTAAAGCATAATCTGCTCATTTATGTTTACCCATTATCTTTAGTTTTCATTGACATTAATCTATTTCGCAATGGAGAATGTCCAACAAACTAAATCCAGTCATACACACCCATTGCACAATTCTTTCAAAGATCGTTGGCAGTGTGTCCTTGTTTATATGAGTCACTATTCGACTCTGCCAATCAGAACAAGATTACTGCGACACCACACGTATTTGATTCGTGAGCAGAAACACAAGACTCTTGAGTATTGACAACCTCCAATCGCTGACCACGAAGTAAATTGTACATGTAACGCATTGAATCATAGTGGTACAAAAATTTTGTCGCGAAAATCCGGTGTCTCTGCCTGCAAATTATACATTAGCAAATAGTCGTGGTTATTCTCTCTCTCTCTCTCTCTCTGGCGACCATCGTTGTCGCAGTGGCTGGAGTACTTGCCTCCCACCAAGTCAACACGAATTCGATTCTCGGCAGGGTCGGTCCCCGAATCTTCGTATGTGGGAATCGTGACCGACGGTGCGCTTGTCCGCGGGTTTTCTAGGAGATCTCCCGTTTCCTCCACCCTTCATTTCTGCGCTGCTCCATAATCACATGTCACCCTCACGAGCGCTGAAGACCTCGACGTTAAGTGCTGAACAAGATCTCCTCACTTCACTAAGTCGATATAAAGAAGGCAGTAAATTCAGGTCTATTCACGCGGTATCACTATATTAGCTAGCAGCCAATGACACAGACAAGTTGTAACACAGACGCGAAATGACGCGGTTGCTCATTTAATACGAGCGAATTTCGCCGCTTTTGGCTGCCAGGGTTGTTGACACTAGCCCCATTGTGTGTTTGGCTCTTACATGTTACGTCAGGTTTTCTATTGGCCTGGCTGACAGCTAGCAGGTCAACCGCCTTGCGCTGATTGGCGGTAGGTGTTTCAGCCATGTTTCTGGCGTATGTGACTGAGTTCGCCGTCTAGCCAGCAATTTCACTTGTGTATTCTTCAATATTCTATGCCAAAGAGCATCTGTCGTGTGGCTGAGTGCAAAAATATTCTTCGAAGTTTGCCTATAGATAAGGGACCCCGTAAATATTCCATTCCTCTACCAGTAAGTAAATAATTCATGGAGATACCACGTCGTACCGTCCTGTACTTCTCAGTCTAGACTGCTGTCAGATGAACATGCGAAACGCTCGTGCCTCCATAAATCACAACTAAGAGTCAGATATTGCAGCAGTTATTCACACTCTCTCTCTTGTTCTCTACATGGGAGCTTCACGGCGCCCCATTCGTACAGCGAGGAAGCCAAGCAGCGCTGTGGATAACGTCCCGCGAGAACGCCGCGCAGAAAACTATCAACACGACGGCAGGGAGGCGGCGGTAATCCACGATCCACGGATCCGTGGGATTCCATGGCCCGCGCAACGCAAACATAGTCCAGAGAGGAGAGAGGGGGGTAGAATGGGGCTCGGCATAGCACTGGGCCCGCGGTCAGTTCTTTTGTTAACGTCGCCGCTGCCCTTCCCACGCCCGTACACCGACCACAACTCGCGACCAGCTCGCGTTTTGAATTACGACCAACGACGACTAAGCCCTTGGGGTGAAGCATCGCTCTTTTCCGCTCTCCCGCCGCTGTCCGTCGGCGCCTCTTTCTCTGCCCTCTCACCCTCCTTGTCCTGCCGCAGACTGCTCGCAGGGGGAGGTTTTCATTTGGATCGCGGGCGTCCCTGAACACAACTGTAAAAATACCCCACCCTCCTCCCTCCACCAGCACACCAAGCACTGCGGGGGGCTGGCGCGAAATGAATTTGAAAATTGCTGCCCGACGCGGAGTGGGCGATCAAAAGCGCGCGCTTGTGCTTTGTTGCTCGCGCCGAGCCTTCGCGGCTTGACGTGTAAGCGAAACCACCAGACGTGCGCACGGCTTTTTAAATTATTTCTCGCTATCTTTATTTATCCTTTCTTTCTTTTCGCTCAATTTCGTCCTGCCCTCGGACTTACACGACTCGGGCGAGGCCTGAACTAATCGCAACTTTAAGCACTAAGTAGAGATGAGCAGAATTTTGTCTCACTGTGTTTCGGTGCCTTACGAGCCTTGGGATTCTACCGGCAAATATGGCTCTTCACGTAGACACACTGCCAATAACCATGAAGCAAAATTGCATATGTGTACGTTAGACACTGAAACGAACTGGGGCAAAATAATTTTCGTGAAAAACAGGGGTACCTAGAGATGATGTTTAGAGCCCCGGAAATTTCGCGAGTTCAACTGAGGAGACGTTGGATTTCTAAGTTATGTATATGTTGGAAACGGTTTCGATTGGGTTATTGTTTACTAAACGTGACATTGAGGACTCCAAACCAATGGCGGATATGCATAAAAGCACTCATGTTCTCCCGCGCTACATCGTCAAATGTTCAAATGCTCACTCACTGGAGCTGCAGCCAATGTACTAGTATCTGAGGACAGAGTGTACATAGTACTGTGCAGTTCAGCCTGCTGGTTGTTGAACCCGCGAAATATCCGGGACTCTAATGATGTTTTATCGCGAAAACTTGACATTCAACACACGTTCAGTTTACCAGAATATTACTGGCTTTAGCTTGTACTTGGAGTTGTTACTCTATTCGACTGAGCCAATAAGAATCCCGATTGTAATATTTGATGCCTGTTATTGATCTGCAGACAGCTACGTTGCATCAGAAGTATATCACCGAATCATGTGTGTTGCAAGAAACTATAGTGTTTTCAAGGGTATGTTTGTACAAAACGTTTCCTATATACACCATCATACCTAGCAATAAGCAGAAACCGGAGAAATTCGCGTTTTGTTCTGGTTACGGGCTGGACTGAAAGGAACTGTAAGTTCGTGTTTCTATCGCAATTAGTTCAAGGACTTATTTCACACCTCCCGGAGGTAGCTCAGCCAATAATCAGGAAGCAAACAAATGAATGTCCAATCATGTTGTAATTTACCCCTGGTTCAAACATAATGTAGCTAGACCTTGACAACTAGGCCTGCAATAGCAAAACTGTAGGCTCACTCGACGTCTCCCGATGGCCGATATAGTTGTAACATGCCGCGGAGAATGCTTACACGGTAGAGAGGCCAGTCTCTGTAAAGTCGTAACACACTTCAATGACAACACATAAAAGTTCGAGGCCAATTGAATAGTAGATTATGTTCTGTTATGTATAGGAAAGTGAAGTTCAGTCTGCTACCAAATGATAACGCGAATTTTTCGTGTCTCTGCGAATACATTATTTGCTGATGAAATGCTACCTCTGTAGCGAGCTTCCACACGAGACCCGTGGGGTTAGGAGGGGGTTGTTGGAAGCGAGCAGGGAGGGTCAGAGAGTAGTACAGAGACAAGCACACATCAGGGATTCAGGACGGTGCGACCTGGCAACATGCTGCTCCCTGACCTGGCCTGTGCTGAACGGTGTGGCGTGACCCAGCTGCGTCGACCAATCAGGACCGACCTGCCCACAGATTGGGGCGCGCACCCCTGACCAACTACTTCAACCCCGCCAGGGTAGCTGTGGTTCATGGTATCGTGCTGTGTTCGCGACTGAAAGATCATACACCCCTGACACGTTGGATCTATATTCCACCAAGCTTCCCAAACAGCTGACAAATCTTACTTAAGTAATAGAATCTAACATTCTGTTTTTGAGATAATTTGTTACCTCAAAGATATTACATTATTTTAATACGAACCACTACAAGATAGCTGTGTCGCAAAAAAAACTGTTTGTTTAAAGTATACAGTATTTGTTATTAAACCGTCAACATTGTTGTGCCGTTCACGTTAACCGCTAAGCCTGCGAAAATCTGCAAATCCGAGTTTCAATAAAAACGTATAAAAGTTGTCAGTAGATTTTTTAAACACAAACTTTATGTTCTAGAACTTACCTCTCATGAAAATTAAATAAAACTTTTGGCAAAGACAATTATTTAAACGAAGTATTGAATAATATAATACATTTTTAGAGATAATGAAAAATTGCGAAAATATTTTATGCCAAAGTATTTTACGAAATAGCGCACAATCCTGTGCTTTGAAGGATTGGAAGACAGTCGGATTATCTGCTTACATACGAATCACCAGCGTTCAGTTGTGACACATCACAGATAACAATGACCCAGTCAAATGGGAAATTTCTAATAACGAAAGAAGAACGTCAGCGATAAACATGTAACATTGAAACCTAGCAAACAGTCAAATTTTTCCGCGATAAACCAGACTCTAAAAAAAGGTAAATATAATATTTCTCTGTTGTAAATAATGATTTCTTTACCGCGAACTAAACTGGGCAACATAACAGTACCTTTGCTGCAAGGAAGCGTTTTGACTGAGTACTCGCCCCCTTCGGGGTAACACGGGTTCGATTCCCAGTGAGGACTGTTCCGATTTTTTGCGAGTGGGATACGTTATGGTTGCCACTTGGCCACTGGAGTTTCTCGGGAAACTCCCGTTTCCTCCCGCCCTTGCATTCCGTCTCAACTCTATTCTATGGCCTCAGTTCATGTCACTTCTATGTGAACGCTTACGGACTTCCAAGTCTACATCCCGGAGGTGCTGTGTTTTCTTACCCATCGATATTTACTTATTTTACTAAATGAGATAGTAAAATGTGGGAGTTACTATTGTTGCAGCACGGTAATTTCAACATATTCATAAATGCACGTTTTAACAAATGGCACAAAATTTGTACTTTGTTTTCTTACAACTAATTAAAATAAATATAATACCACTTGTTATTTTATATTAAATAACTGTCCAGTACTGAGTGCAATTTTTTCAGTGCCACTTACAATTCTAAAATGCTTAACTAACAGTGCTACACCTCTGGCAGATTATGTAGATACAGGCTATTCATCGTTAAGAGAGCTCATATGTAGCCCTGGGCCCCAATTAAACATCATTACCAGTTATTTGCACCAACGCAGCGCAACACAAATGCAGAGCAAGTAAAATTGATCTTGTATTTAATGTGTGCGAGTATTTAGTTCCAATACAGTGCAACCAGATGAAAATAGGTGCAAATTTTGCGTTGCATCTATAATATAGAGATATTTAATCGGCCCCCAGGTTATTTCTTTTTTCAAACAATATGTATTTTCCAGCGACTTTTTAATTCCAAAATAACGATGTAAGTATTCTAATAGTGTATACCGTCATCGCGCTAAAATCTTGCGTCTAAGGCTTTATTTCATGTGTTATGCTTAGAACCCAGAGAAGTCGCAGATTCAACGGCCAGCCGGTTAAACGCAACAGTCCAATGTTCACTCTCTCCTCAGTTACTTCTTCATTGGCTGTTGCTGCAGGTGCTGCGGGAGTCCGTGTTTTCATGCAGCTTTGCTATTGGTTCACAATCTCAAGGATGAGTTTCGTGATCAACCTCCCAGTCACGCAAGACACTCACATGTACACGAGTTTGAAATCTAACGTCTCTTCAAATGAATTAGTAGAGACCGGAAAAATTCGCGGGTTCAATTACCTGTAGGCTAGCTTCCAAGAATATATGTGAAATCGTGCAGACAGCAGCTGTTTATTAGCTGCTCGCTGACAGTGAAATGGGCCTGTATTCAGCTACAGTATTATTACTGGCTCAACTACTTCCAGGAAGTGTCGAGTAGATCAAAGTCCAATTATAAACGTCATACAGACCTATAGTTGCTGGAACTCTAGCTTGCTTCTAAAGGAAAACGCGAATTTTTCAGGTCCCTATGAATTAGTGAAATGTGCGGGCCTCTAATTATTCTTCATAGCACAGTCCTCTGAAGTGATGACCTTGGTCATGAACGAGGTCAATACAGACGATACTACTGTCTCAGAGAGACAGGAGAACTGAAAAGAAAAAGTCTATGGATTACGTATGAAAAAAAAAACTTGAATTTGTTACGAATGGTTTCGGAAAACAATGTAAACCCCAAAATTGGCAATTCATGACTGTAATCAATTAGACATAGTTTGATTCGAGTAACTATCCTACGTCTGACCAGTATGCTAGTTCACAAAAATGAAGCACACTTCCATCGAGTACGGTATGTCACTGGAAGACACCACACACATTCCAAACACTGTCTCCAAGCCGTTCCCACGCTGCTGAAAGCCGCATTTACGGATTACCGTATCTCGAGCTCTCTAAACGGATGCAAGCGACACCCACATGTTGCACTGCGTTGATCTTTACTAGCACTGTCGCAACTGTTGAAAAAATTACACTGAAAATATTACACTTAGTACTGTACAATTATTTTTAATGAAACAACTATAGGTAATCCATTAAATTTAAATAATTGCTGTGTATTAAATTTACAATGTTCTGTGTCATTTGTCAAAATGTGAATTTATAAAAAGTTTAAACTAATCATGAAGCAGGTATACTGGAACATATCGCAGCTTATAAATGCACATCACTCCGTGTGCTCGTTATGTGTCTTACTACACTAAGTACTTTTACTGGAAAACTCACACCTTAGAGTTAGTCCTTGGTACAGATAATTTCACGTGTTCTGGGGTGCTTCAAATGCTACATGTCCTGAAAACTAACTAAACTAAACTTATAACTTATTTTTTTTAAATTAACTTTCACGGTATACATAAAATTAAATACAGTTAATTATAAGAAGTGTCTGAGATCAATTATGATTACAGATGATAGTTTATTACGAGAAAATTTGACTGTTTTCTTGATTTCAACAAATATTCAGCTTACCAGAAGAATACTGGCTTTACCCTGTACTTGGAGCTGTAACCCTATTTGACTGAGCCAATAAGAATTCTGATATTGTAATATTTGATGCCTGTTACTGGTCTGCAGACAGTTACATTGTGTCAGAAATATATGACCGAATCTTACATGTTGCATGAGACTACAATGTTTTTAAGGGTTGTTGGCTCAAAAAATGTTCGCAATATACCATCATCTCTAGTTAAGTTACAAATTTGTTCCACAGGTTTGGAAATGTACTTATAATAATTATTTATACGTTCCTACTCGTGATTTTTTATTTCCAAGCTTCTAATTTAGAAGGAAAACCAATACCGTGGCTTCTTATTTTAGTAAAGAAAATATAACCGTTAGCGTTATTTCACACACACGAAGAGAGAGAGAGTGTGTGTGCAATGCGTAGAATCGAACAGAAATGAATCATAACATGGTCCGATATGCAATTCTCGGTAAAATATACCGTTATAAATAAGGTGCCGAGCGAGGGAATGCGGATAATTTGACAGCAGCAGTAAATAACGATTTCGCGTTGCTGCCATAACCATTATGAAGTACTTTTACCTTTTGAATTTCCATGCGTTATTCATATCAGCAGTGAGAAGGAAATTTATATATTTACTTAGATACAAAGCCTGTGGAATCGGTGTCACACTTATTCAGTTACAAATATTTATACAAAATGGTAGAGAACTGAAGTAAACTAGAGAGACCGGAAACTATTCTGACACGACTTATGCTGGGATCACAATAGCGCGACCAACACGACGCGATGTGAGGGACGCAACAACAAATTATCGTGTTATTGTGAACACTAGTCTTTTCGCCTCACGACAAAAATTAAAAGACAATTACATACCATATAATAATATTATATTCTCCGACCTAGACACTGGTCTTCATTAATTTTATCTCATTCGTACTTCTGTTGATGTAAGCATACTTATTTCTCAGTACTTGTCTCACATTTCAACATGTACTATTTGTTTCTTAAATATTATTTAGATATTACGTATTGATTACGAAATTTAATTATTTACTTTACAGTGTTTTAGACAGTTAAACAAATTTAATTCCATATTAGGACAACAAATAAATTAGTAAACTTAATTAATTATAAAAATCATAAATAATCAATATTACAAACTAACGTCTCACATATGTGACAACTACTGAAGTTTACACTATTTTCTTATTTTTCTGGTCAATCATAATTTTTTTTAATGCCCACTGAAATTCCGAACGATCAAATATGGCTGAAATTACATTCTGTTCTAATTTTACGAATAAATGACATTACATTTAGAATTACTTGTAATATTAAGGGGAATAGTATGGTGCACGGCCATTTTATATTCAATATATTCCCCGCAACAAGCGTTCCTAAATGTGTGTCAAGATGTTTTATATTCCGTGTTATAAATGTTAGTCTACTACAACTTTTCATATTGTTAGATAAATCATTACTGCCGTATTAACTGACAATTGTTGGAAGATACTAAATCAGATGATATTCCTTATCTTCTAACAAAATGTCTGATAATAAGGACGTAATTTACTATCCAACCATGTATATAGGTTTAGAAGATTAGCATTTAGAATATGATACGTCAAAAATTGTTATACTCCTTCAGGAATAGTTGTCTCAGGGCAGGAAAAATACTGAAAATTAAAAATAGACTTGGATCTTCCCCCTTAAAATGATAAGTTATCCAAAAGTAAATAAACGAATAGTAGCAGAAATATAAATTGTACAAAACGAACTTTATAACGGCTAATACTAGGCGTACATAGGTTTGCTGTTACTAAGTATGCATAACAATTATGTTGGAGGGATATGCTCTTTTGCGTATTACTTGAGAAAAATTTTACAGCTACTCATGAGTAGTAATATATAATATTTTTAGTTCTGAAATGTAACAGTAAATGTTACTGTAAGTTTCGTATTGCATTATGTTACACGTCATAAAATATGAACAGTAAGTGTACATAAGTAGCTGTGACTTGTTACTGAAGATATACGAGTGAGAGTGTAGAAGCTGCCGCCTCGCCGTAGACAGAGTATGGCCTGAGATGTTGGGTGGTCAGTGTTCAAGACAGCCTCTCCCTCACTGGCTGGACCAGCGGCTAAGGGTCGCGCCTGGCATTGACGCGTATAGTGGAGGTAATTGGCTCCATACCACGCTGTCATGGCGGTTGTGACTCTGCAAGGATACACACTCAGCACTCTAGTTGTCCTCTCACCACTTACCCTCCCTCACATACTCCCAGAACTCTAGTCCTCATATGTAGCCACACTCGCCCTCCCTTCACCTCGTACACTCTTGAGTCGTTTGCCCGTTACTTTCGTTATAGCAGTCTGTCCAGACACGGCTTTGTTGCAAGTGGATCTGCTCCGTTACACACACATACAAGTATACACGCAGAGATGTGTCTCGCCATCTTTATGACCTCATCGTTGAATAGATGTGGCCACTTATTTCACTGCAGTAACTAGTGCCTCGAAGGTGTCATCATCTCCAGCTTCTCACCCTACACATGCGCTATACACCCCTGTATTTAAACTTCCTACCCTTCTCCTCCTCTTTCCCACCTTTCACTCTCCTCCGATCGCAGGATGCTCATACAACCACATTCCTAGCTTGCATGTCTGCTCTCCGACGCTCCTCTTCGCACATTCCTCCATCGACTCTCTCTCAGTTGTGACCGCCTACTTTGTTTCCATTTCCCTCACGCACCATTTGTCACCCTCTGCGTTTCCCTCCACCCCTCCTCGCTCACTCCCGCGGCGAGGGACTAACTCCGCCCCACCACCGTCCTTTAATTTATTTTTCTCGTGTTTGTCTGCGCTGTGCCACAACCCCCCACCCCACTCCGAGCCCATTTTCCAAACTCACAGATCCATACCGCGCAGTTCCTAGGCTCTATCGTTCCCTGGCAGCAGCTAACTTCGTCCGCCGCTCTGTCGTTAGTTTGGAAACATCCTCGAATTAACTTTTTTGTCGCAGATAAATTTATTGGCAAAAGTCTTTCTTCTAATTTATGTACATGCTGGCCGGACTGAATGTATCGTAAAGTAAAGGGTTACCTTCCGACAACTTCTCGTGATAGCTTGGGACCGGAAAATTCCACGAATAAATGTTAGACCAAGCTATATTTCAAACACATTTACGTTTCTATCACATTGCCAATTGTATCGCAGTTACTACGCTCCCTAGAGAGCTCTGAACCAATAACTAGAGACGGGACAAATTCCTTGGGTCACTGATAGGGTGTCCTCCAAGATTATATGTGTCGTGAAGCAGACAATAGCTGCCCATTGGCTGCTCGTTGATACAGTGTTACCACACGATTGGATATGTATTTAGTTGCTTCCATAAGGCCATGATTTTTTCATTTATTTCAAACAAATGTAAATTACTGAAATTTCTTTTTTCCAAATGCTTTGAAAAAAAATTTAGACTCTGTATGGTCATTCGATACACAATTTTGCCAGAGCGTTTTTTTTTAAATAATAATAATGTACTGTTTCCTAGCAAACATTTATTTTGCTACATTTTGGTTTATTTTGACAACAAAATATGTTATATATCAGGGTCAAAAATCTAAAAACCTCTTTGGTGTATTCCAACAGAAAAATTTAGATAAAAAAGAAAATATATAAGTGTTAAAACTATAAAATAAATTTTTCATGTAAGTATTAATTTGCGTTAAAAATATGCTCGAAACCAATGCAAAGCTAAAGTGCCCTAATATTGGCTCATTGCCCTTCAAGTTTCAAATGAGTCGAGGACCAATTGCAGAAGTCACACAACTTTTAAATTCCAGCTTGTGTCCAAAAGAAAACACGAATTTTTCCAGTCCGTAGCAAACATTCAGAGAAGACATCGACCTAATATAGAATATTACCGAAAACCTTACATTGTTTTATAAGTGCCTTATTCATATTTACACAGTGGCGAAATTTGAAAACTTCTTTACCACATGAAATATTTAAATGGACCATAAACGAAATTATTGTTTTAATCGATACGCACTTAGTAGGCTATATAATACAGCGACTTCGGGTTTAGGTATTTTTGTACATAACGAATTTAGATTCTTAACATATTGTTGTCCATTGAACATTTAGATCACACGCAATAAATGAGTACATTTTTCAAAGTTTTTTCAGACTCTTTTTTGGGCAAGCTTCTATCAAGCGTGACATAGTAAGTGTGTAAGCTTGACTTAAGCTTAAATTATCATTTAATTGAAAATGTCGAAAAGAAGATCTTCTGGTGGCAAATTATGTTGCAGCAACAAACTTACGGCACAGCTCGCAGATGTTTGCACGCTTCGAGGTTGGTGTGAAAGGCATAACAATGTTGATGTCTCCGCATAAACCATCTTCTCTATCTCCGGCACACTTGGCCGGTGTTGTTTGTCTGCAGATGTGAGGTGCAACTGTAAACATTACTTTCTGACAGTAGGGATCACTCTACGTGTAATTGCATGGGCCAGTTGTTTAGAATTTATATGATAATTAGAGGTACGTAAATTTCGCAGATACATTCCAGGTCATGTCTGTGACTTGTTGGCGGCGCTTACGAAACGCGTTTGACTACTGCGAGCCAGTAGTAAACAAGGAAATAATGCGAAATGCTATCGCTTGCTACCTGCTTGTACGGTTATAAGCCAGTAGATAATCGACTGTGGCCAGTGCGTGTACAGGACTGACAAGTCTAGGCTGTTGCCAGATGAATCCGCGAAATTGACGTACCTCTAATGATAACATTGACAATCAGTCTCATATGTAAATATTTGCTCTAAATGGTGCAGTAAATATGCCATATTTGGGGTGGCAGCCCCTCAAGAATCACTCTTTTTAAAACTTTAAAATGTTAAGTGGTATTTCGACACAAAAATGGTAGCTTATAAATGCCGATGGTCAACGAAAACGTAGATATTAATTTATTTCTAGTTAGTCATAAAATAAAACCCTGAAACTTTGGCAAGCTTTAGTAAAGTGAATAGAATGCATAGCATATTAACTGTTCGGCGAACACGTAGCAATTATATTACACTTGGATAACTACGAACTACAGCAGTTAGCAAATTAGCCACGCGTTATCAAAAACGTTATAATAGAATTAATTTAATTATTGACACGCCATTAATTTTCAATGTCAACTAAAGCGTTGCATAATTGTTATGCGTAACAAATACGTGGTGGAAACCATTCAACAATTTCTCGTCCGCTGATTCAGACAACAGTATTTATATTTGACAGACGCGCAGTTCTCTCTTTCTCCTCTTCACCCTCAGCTTTCGTTACATCTGTAAAACAACATGCATTTGAAAACATGTTATACTTTTTTCCCTGTATGAAGCATATAAATAAAATTAGATGTTTTAGTTTTCACTGCCGTATGCTAAGGACAAAGCAAGTAATGAACAACAACATGTAATTAGTATAGTAATTTCGGGTAACTTTGTACCGGCCACAGAATCTTTGTTCCATCAGGCTAGGTTGACTTCAAAACAAAGGATCAAAGATTTCATGAGTATTGTTTTGTTCTTAACTAATTAAGTAAAATTTTTCTCATAGATAAATGCGAAACATAGTGGCCAGCTAGTTATTAAACGTAAAAATAAATGCTATAAATTTCGTATGCATATGTTGTTTCATTTTTTAATGTAACATACATAAATGATTCGTTATTTTTACCGTCAACATCAATTTTCTTGTAGACCTAAGTGGTTCAGCTGGACTACCAGTTCTCTTTGTCGATCAGAGAACGACAGATGTACGTGGGTCGTTATTTCTGACTGAGGAATAAACGGATAGAAGAAAAGCAGTGGAAAATCCAGTAAATACTAAGAATTGGTTTTCTTCTTTCTAAACTTTCCGTCACAAAAGCCGATTTGACATTTGTCGGCTTTCAGTCGCTTTCATACAACTAGCTTTCAACTTTGTCTTTCTCCCACAAAGCCCATTGTTGGTTTGATGTTTGCTAACCAGCTGTGGGACCGTATAAAACACATTTTCTATAAATTTGAGACAACTAGGCCTCGAATGAGAACAGTTTAGAGCATCAGAATAAAATTAACGATTGGGTGTATGTAGACTTAGGGCCGATATTATAAACCTCTTTCGAATGACAACCAAATGCTATCCCCATAGAGAAAGCATTGGTGATCAGTTGGTTGTCATTCGAAAGAGGTTTATAGATACGGCCCTCAGTGTTTATTGAATCTAGCTTATTTATCGTTCTTAATGTTTAGTCTGTATTTTAAGTAAGTTGAATGTATACTTGTTTTTGTAATGACATATCGTCCATGTTTTCGTTTATTTTTAATACGGTGTTCTAGTGCAAGATTATGCACTCTTGCATTAACTGCAAATCAAAATATTTAGCCAAATATATCATACAATTAAAGACTATGGCGCATGTGATGTTATCGCTGTAAAAATTAATCCATTCTCTAATACAGTGGTGAGAAAATATATTGCATATGACTAAAGTCACAAAGTTATTGCGAAAATATTTCGTCGCTGATTATTATTCAAAACACTTTAGGTGAAGTCTGCGTCAGCCAGCTGTAGGCAGGACTACGCTAATTTAAATAATAACAAGCCCCAATTACTTGTATGCCGTGTCTCACGTATGAATTCCATTTTTTGACAGTTTCGAAGACTATCATGTGTACCAATTTCTAAAGGAAAGTACTTTTATTTTTAATAAATTGTGCAGATTGAGAGCCAGCTGATTGTGTTTGTGCAAAAATCACTCGTGGCAGAGAAAAACACTGTTTATTTTATGGAAACAGCTGTAAAATAAATGCCAACACAACTGTCAAAAAAAGGAATTTTTTACTAGACTAACTATACGTAGGTTGCGGCATCACTGAGCAGTCAGATTAAGACGAGAACTGGTGTCTCGAGA
This sequence comes from Medauroidea extradentata, assembly GCA_003012365.1. Taxonomy (NCBI): domain Eukaryota; kingdom Metazoa; phylum Arthropoda; class Insecta; order Phasmatodea; family Phasmatidae; genus Medauroidea; species Medauroidea extradentata. Next base: position 25,907 of record PNEQ01130122.1, on the reverse strand, counting down.
TACACTCCATGTTTTCTCTGCACGTATATAATTGGTTCAGAATTCAAAGGGCGCCGCTTACCCGCGCCAATAAGACTGAAGCACAGCGGAACTATAAGGGCAACTGTGAAGCGCGAGCCAAATGCCGCATCGCTGCTACGAACAATCGCTTAACTAGCGTGCAAGATTATCACCAATCAGTTTTTACTATAGGACTTTATGTGGTGACCATGTAATTTTATTGGTGGAATGTCTGTAGCAAAGTTCAGTGCCCGTCTCATTCTGAGTTTCACGCACATCCGGTTAGTACATTTTTAAGGGGCCGTGCCAGTGTTTCAGGGGCATGTATGCAACACGCACTAACCCCATATAAATCAAGGCTAATTTCATGTTTTATAAGAGACAAATGTGTCTTTTTTTGCTGCGTTTGTCTAAGTCAAGTACAAAGACTGGTTGCTACAAATATTACGAAACGATTTTTAGTATCACATTGCTAATGTAACTTTTCGTTATGCTTCGTTTTGCAGAACGCAGCTCTATTAATAACGGCCGTGTCTTTGATAAAGGGGGAATATAACTTTGACATATGTAATAATCGTATTGCTATAGAGAACGTAAAATTAGCCATGATTTATATAGGGTTAATGCGGGTTGCATACATGCGCCTGAATCACTGACACGGCCTCTTAAGTACGGCAGTCAGACGAGGCAGTATTTAGCTGTGTTGGATGGCTTAGAAACAGTGTATTTAATTGGCATGGTTTCATAAACACATTCCGAAGTTGCCCGAAGGGTTTTTGTGTTTTCGTACCTTGGCACAATATGGGCATGTTGAACAGTTTCGTAAAAATCCTGTTTACGAATAGACTGAAATGTTCTTTAATCGCGTTTTATGCAGAGTCCCTAAAGCGAGTAGTAAGTTATTAAGAGCAGTCCTCGACTGGCGCATGGGCGGCGTTGCAGCGTGTCACGTGTATTCTTTTATAAGCGAAACAACTTAACTTATTCATATTATGTTTATCTATGAAAAGAACACACTTTTGAAACTATGCTTCCGTGTTTTAAATAAATTCAGCAGGCTTGTTAGGAACATGATTTTCGGGCCTCTCAAAATGTCTAAAAACGGGGTTTTAGACTGATGTAACTTCGAAAATATTACCTGAATTTGTAAAGTTCCAAATGAGAGGCATGCGTTTGTCTTTACTTTATAATATTCAAAAATAAATTGTGGTCACCGCTTAAAGTCCCATAGTAAAAAGACTAGAAGGAAAACCTTGCACGCCAGTTTGGCGCTGCGAATAGAGGCGATATTCTTCCCGTCAAGCGTGGGACACTGGCTCTTATCGCTACGCTGTTCCCACGTGTCAAAGGTGGAAATTCGACACCGGCGAAGACTCCTCTTAGCTCTGATTAAATTTAGAACGTTGAAGAAGTTTATAGTATTTGAAACCTAGCTTGGTCTAGCACTATTCGCGAAATGTTCTGGTCCCTAATGATTTGAGGATTTTAACTGTCACACGACTTGTGTTGTACTTACGCTGTTGTACTTACCAGTGACTGTAAACAAGTCTGGAACCACTTGATTGGTAGGTGCAGTTAAGTCTCCAGTCAGTAGCATGAAAGAGGCAATGAACGAATTCTTCAATGACAGGACTTCAACAATAGAAACATATTCAGATTGGCTGATGCAAGGAGCCATGCTAATGTCACGAACTAATGGCATATATTCAGGTCTAACACTGCTGCCCTTGAAACATGAACACGCTTCGCTACTGCAATCACGAATAACATTCGTGTGTAGTTACAGTACATTTATTTTGATTGGTGCAGTCAAACGAGAAATGTAATCTTAAGACGGTAATTGGCCAAAAACCAGATTCACGCAACAAATATTCTCGTAATGTGAAGAAAACTATCTTCCACAAAAACTATATTGGCGGAACCGAGGTGTCCATACATCTGACTGGCTGTAACTGCGATACCAGCTGTCGTATCAACATATACACCTCCTACAAACTGTAAAACTCAACCCGCGCCTAGTTACAGCACCACGTAGACAAATCTGCAGCTTCCTTTTTGTGCTGTGTTTCTTCTATTGAAATACTACAATAAATCAATATCAGAAGTTTCACCCGTCACTTTGCTTCTCAAAATACTGGGCCTTGTGGTAATGCAGTTAGGAACCCCTTTTTCCTCTTTTTTCCTACTGTGCAGTTTTTAAGTGAATTTTTACGTAATTAATTATGTTTTTAAGAGGTCAGTAAGTTAAAAATGCTAAAAAAATATCTACTCAACCATCTAACCAAACTAAAAAATGTCGTAAGAACGTCCGTAGTAAACATTATATAACATTGTCGCCACATGCATTTGTGTTCACGTAACAAATTTACCACAAATATAAATGTATACTCTTACTAAAAAGTTAAGGTACTGGCATATTCTTAATTGCGGAAAATTATAATTATCGTTTTAGTTTGCTTTATAAAACTGTGCTAAGCTAGAGGCAAACATTAAACGTTTTAAAACGGTTAGCAGCTGCGTACCACGTAATGGAACATTGTTTTACTATAACATGCAGACTCAATTAATTTTCAAATGCAAGCGCAGTTTCATCTACGAAAGGAGCAGGTGCCATTTACGTGTTTCGTATTTTTAAGTAAAAACAATGTAGCTTAACAAACATTATTGCAAACAAAGTTAAGGAATTACAACACCTTTACAGAAGATAACGCAATAGTAAATAATGTAATTAATTTCAAATAAGGTTACACCAATAATATTTGAAGAGGAAGATTGATATAGTAGAAAATTTTGGAGAAGAGAACTTATAAATGACAAACTTAAAGCAGACAACCTCATGATCTACTTATTTATATCGGTATATCGCACACCATTACGACAGAAAAATATAAATCACAGGACTTAATATCTCACACATTCACTTCTGATAATCAAATAAATTAATACCTCAAACATTCATATTTGATAACGTCATGTAAGATAATTTATAATCGGCACCTTGTATATCAGACAACATAGCAATCAACATTTTAAATATATTATTTATATTAAAACCAACGCAACAAACAGTTATGACTAAAATGCATCAATATTTATTTAATAGCAGATTGATTCAGATCAGATATTCAGTTAGCCAAACAATAGAACTGTAACGAGTACATTTAGAAGTTCTATGCTAGTTCTGAGATATTTCAAGTTTTATATTAATCTTAATGTTTATATGTTTCAATAGTTTACAATATGTTTACAGTATATTCTAGTGAATTGTCATGTTTAAATTACTAACAAAATGTCCAGCTGTAGAGAATATTGTTCTTAGGGGTGGGATTTAAAGTCGTAACTTAAGCAACTTCTTGGTCAAGTCGCTCTCGTATGACGTCACAAATTATTATTCAATACAAAAAAGCTACCAATTTGTTTATTTGTAAAATACTTTGAAATATTCTACCGTTAACGAAACCGGTAACCAAACACGTGGTTAGAAAGGTATTCGTCTTTGCATTCAGCAATAACAGTCCAGTAAGTCGCTTACCTAAAGTACCGTAACATCAAAATAATTATATCAATTCAAACATAAAGCTAAACATTATTTCAGAATTTACTACTGCAAAAAAAATTACAATGTAACTGATCTACACTACGATGCAGCAACCATTACTAAAAATATATGTTTAAATCGGCTACTCTTTGCTTATTTTCTATCACATCCCTATGTTATTTCAGTATTTCCAGACATACGTTTATCTTTAGAGGCGTGTAATGCCGTGAACATGTCCCAGGCATCATAAAAATTAATTTAAAAATAGAAAGCGACGAACGTGTGATGTGGTGTGATGGAACTGCCAGTGAAACAAAGCAGAAAGCACAAAAGTTATTTCCAGCTCGCGTGTAATCGTGTATGTTCGTGTGTCTCCGGCCACTTAAGCATTTACTTCGTCAAGCCGGAAGTAGCACATATCCAAGCTCATCGACTTCATGAAGATATCCTCTCGACACCGTCTATGCAACTGGAGTTGGGAAAACGTTTTCTTAAGAAACAAGACCGTCTTGACGAAGTTCTTGATCATGTTAAGACTATGAATCCCACTCTAAGTGATCATGAACAAGCAGCTGACCATATTTGTTCTAAGGATATACATTTGTGTGCTAATATTTCCTTTCTTCCAAGAAGTGAGTTGGGCAAGGAGATCGGTGGCCCTATAAGGGAATGACAAAATACATTTTACTATTGCAATTGAGGACTTTACATTCAAAAGGGGCTAAGTACCATTTTCGACAAAAATTAGTTAGATGCATAGAAAGGTGCCAAAACATTAGGTCGAAGACATACCTGAAGTGCTATCTCCTAGTGATATTCATGCGCGCCGTACAACAACACAATTATATGGTTGGAGTAACATCAACACATTCTAGTTCATTGAAATAATATATATTGATGTTCATAAGTGTTTTGTATCGATTACTGTTCGATTGCTCCTATTTACTACTTTCCTATTGTAATAAATATGTGAACGCATTTGGATAATTCCTTGTTCATTTGTTTGTCGCAATATACTGTTTTCGTCATTATCTAGAAACTTACCTTCTGACACTTAGCCCCTTATGAATGTTAAGTCTTCAACTTTAATTATTGTTGAAAATCATCATATGTTCAGCAGTCTTGAACTGTAATAAAATTATAATTTTCTTAAAATTACTCGAGAAATGGCAAGATGCTGGAAGATCAGAGAAATGAGCCCTTCGCTAAAAAAAAAAAAAAAAAAAGACTGCCCTAAATTCCCCAGAGGTAAATAAGACACTAATCTCATGTTCACTGCAGAAGCTAATATTTTAACTTAAATGCACATTAGTGAATTGAAATTGCATTGAACCTTAACGATAGGTATATAAAGAAGTTGAGACTAGCGAAGCTTTATACTAAACTAGCTGTCCCGTTGCGGCTTCGCCCGCGTGTACCATAGAAAAGAGTAACTAACTTTTAGTTACGTGTTAATTGATGGTGATACTATATTCTATAATATACTATATTCACTGTTTATCTTTAACACATCTAATACAAACAGATTTGTCCAGTCCACTGCGCTAAGCGTACTTTAATTCATCTTTATTTCTCTATAAAACAGCTGCCCGGCTGCGGCTTCCATCGCAAAACAGATGTCCGGCATTTAACAGCTATCGTACTCAATAACAGTGTAAAGAGCGCGCGCAATACGCTTGTATGATGTCATAGTAATTCCCATCGCAAAGTCTTGTACGGGATACGAACCCGTAACTCCACCCCTCCCACACCCCAAACTTTATACAATACCTGAGTGAATGCTTAAGGCCTCGATCACAGGAACATACCTACACTGTTTAAACAACAATAGCAATAAAGTTCAAATAGACTCTACTGTTTTTAGGGGTTTTTTTTCCGGCTATTATTCGAATTTTTCTCGCCGTAAAAACCATCTTTGAACTTCAACGAACATTAAAAAAAAAAAGAATTGGCCAAATTGGTCCAGGCGTTGTTGAGTTATGCGCTTACCAACACATTTTGCGATTCATTTTTATATTATAGATTGTTACAACCTGTATTAGAATGTTTGCATTGACACTAATTTTCAACATTATAAAATAATATTTTTTTTAATTTTGGAATTTTCATGAAAAATTGCTTGTAGGGATATGAGCACTTAGTAACTCAGTCTTTTCTTCAAATTCTGAATGCATAATAATGACATTTTCATAATTTAAATGTTTGGAGATTTTCTTTTTCAATATGTAGTAACAACTTCCCTATACTGACACAACTCGATATTAATTTATCTGCACATGAGAAAAGCACTCGGTACGGGACATATATTTTCAACAAAAATTTGCAATAAATATCAGTACAGGTGACCGTTTTATAACATTCATTGTATCCATGTTATTGCAAACAACAAGAGCAGATAACTTTGTAACACTCAAACCCTGCAACGTGGTTCACGAGCTACACTAAGTCCCTGGAGCTCAAATTTGGAGTCGATGCGGACAAAGCCTGATATCAGGCCATTCTTGTTTGATTGATTTTATCGTAACACAGGTTAGTCGCATAAATCAAACGCGCGAAGAGATAAGCCCGCACGCAAATGAATAATCGCTTGGCGTGCAATTTGCGCAACCTGTCACTCAACCACTAATAGGCAGAGGATTTTGCAAATAAATTAACACGCGCGCAAGGCGAGTGGTATTGCAGTAGTTTCAGACTCCTTCAGTTCCACAAACTAAAAATTTGGAGAAAAATACTCCTGTAAATTGTGTATATGAAAAGGTACAGTGACTAGCTTCCATTTCCATACTTTTTGTGTACGTACCTAAAAATTCTGAAGAAACATAGCGAATATTGATTCACAGCTCATAAACGCCTCTCTTAGGGCCTGTACTACGACCTCTAGTTAATTGCGTGGAATAGCTATCTTCTAGTTAAGATAACTAGTGGTTAAATCACTCCGTGTTATGATTGTTCCCATAGTTTAATTATCTCTGAGATAACTACATGAAGGTTCTGATTTGGAATTTCGGGAGCTGGCAATAAAAAGCACTATTTTCTGGGACTATTGTACTATGTTATATTGCAAGGCTGACTATCATTGGTGTGATATGCAATGTTTACTTTTTATGTTTGTCCTAAACATATTTAGTTCAAATGATAACGTAAATAAATAGCGAATAAATACCTGTTTCAGTATGCATAGAACATTGTGAAATAAATATCCCCTCTAGTTTCCTTGCTTGGAGAGGGTATTTATTAATATCACATATCCTGCTGACTCGTTTTGACTCCACGTTACATTTTATTTAAGAATGATTATGTTGGGATTCTCTTTGTTTTCATAAGATGTGTGGGCTAAACTTTTAATTTAACGTCTTTCGTGAGACTTGTAATGCACTGTTTCTTACCTGACATAATTTGTTGTCTACACATACCACACCTAACCTACCTCAGTGAACATTGAACTTGCAAATCACCTAGACCTAGTTAAATCTATGGCCATGTATAATCCTACGACTGCCGTATGTATTCGCAACATATAACATAAGCACTGAATAATTTATAACTAGGTATTTTATCTACGACTCCCTGAACAACAAAAGCCACATGTATATTAAGTTGTTAAACAATAGGCCTACTCTCATACATACCATGCAGACGAGACAAATGTACGCGAAATTCACAAATCAGTCACGTAAATTTACAAATAAATTTTGTAAGCATTTGTCACGTGTATCGCTCTCAAACATGGCTTGATCTATATCTATATCACAATACAAGAAGCATAACCCCAAAACTGCATAAACAATCACGATGAAAACAAAGGCTGATGTTCTACCTGGTCGCCATTTCCGAAGCTTAACTAATGGATAAGTGTGTGGCTATCACATCAAGTGGTAGTTAACTTGACTAGTAGCTAAGGGTTCTAGTTAGCATCATCTAAGTGTCATAATACACTTTTTTGCTCTGACCGAGAGTTAACATTAAAATAAAGATGTAATTAGAGGTACTAAAAAATTTTACTTTCCAAAATTAGGTTTTATACCAAAATGAATTGTAATTGAAGCATCCATATCAATATTAGAATTAATTTAATAGGAACATTAGTTACATTAACTAATACTCGTGAGGAAAACGATACTCGCGTTGTTATTGTATTTTCAAACATAGGCTAACATAAAATATTATCATCTCCTGTTTTACTAGGCCTAGTGGTATCGTTACTTGCTTAAGGAGTCATTCACTACTTGGAACAATATTACACGCCGGGTTTCACAGCTTTCATAATGACGTGCTGAAGATTTACATTTTTACCGACATCTTAATGACAAAACTTAATTTTGCATATTTCGGCACGAAACTAAAGTGCGCTGGTTTGTACTGACAGAAGAATTGTCGCCATGCCACACTTTTCGCCCTAATTTACGTCGATGATCAAGTGATTGTTGCAAAACCTTTGATTATCTTGAAGTGAATTTTCTGCTGCTTGTGTGAAGCGTGCAGTAACTCCTCATCCACTCGCTTAGTTTCTCACAGTTCAGTAAAAGGTTTACAATGATCAATGTTTATTTTTTAATATTCTTATATCTAATAACTATGTGATAAAGAATGAATTGTAAATTAGTTTTAGGATTTATTCTACGTATTTTGCTAAACACGTGTAATACGACTAGGAACGCAGATGCACCTCAACGAGTGTCTTCTAACCCTACCCTACCGTGTAAAAATAATTGCCTTCCTACCATCGGGAAAAAGTGTCACCATTTTAAAATCGGGATTCCTTGAAATAGGAGATTTGATAAAATTACAGAAAAACAAAGAAAAATAGACTGTCCTAAAAATCTTATAATTCATTAAAGCGAGGAAAAATGTTCTGTACGCATTTTAATTGAAGGAAGATAATTCAGAATGCAGTAAATGTGAAATTACACAATTATCCGTTGTTGGCAGGAATCACACATTAATAAGAATATTTTTAAACTTAATAACGAGAACAACTTTACTCATGTAGGTATACTAATTCATATACTGAAATATTTTCAACTAAAATTCACAATAAATCCCATTTGTTTGAGGGTTAAAAAACTTGTAACAATGTAAACTTATTACAATAACTTGAAGGGGACTATATATTTTAAACTTAATGTTGAAAATACTTTACACTGAACAGTAATTAAATGGAAAAATATATAGGGGTTTCAATGGATGTACTTTGTAAAGAAACATTGTTTAAACATAAGTACTTTTTAAAGAGATTTCTCAGTATAAATGTGTGACATTACAATACAGTTTTAGATCAGAAACGCAGTGAAATCTGGGACTTTTCTTGCTGAACCAAGTTATACAAAGAAATTTTCTGTGCAAGGAGGGGCCAACATGCCTTTTGTTTAACGTAAAGCAATTTATTGGCAGAGGTTTATGAAATATGAATCCTTCTAGCAATAAATCTTCGTGAAATCTCAGCAAATTCTTACTTGGAAAATCGCATTCCGCCAACTTAACAGAATAACCATTCGTATCTGCGTTAAATGAATACTGGGTCCTATTGGAGACCGCTGTTCAAGAATCAAACATTCTATAAATTATTCAATGAACTTTGCTCTCATTTTTTAGTTCCAAAACAATATTACTTCATCGATATCAGATGGTCCACTCGATTCCAGTCTTGGCGCCCTTTTGTGGACCAAAGAGGCGGACTTCTGGAGGAGACAGTATCCTAAGATATGCTAATGGCATTCAGAACTAAAGTTTGTCGCGAAGGGGCGCCGGAGAAAATTGAGATCACTCCCGGATTTTAACTTTCTCCTCCCTTCACTTTTAGCCATAACCCTCTTGACTCGAGCCCGACTTTCTTCCTGTTTTTCTAATACCCTTCTGGTCTTTCTTCCCGCCTCAGAATAGCCCGGTCTCTTCTTCAAACTGGGTGCTACTTATAAGATACTCGTTCTCCTCCGGTATCAACCTCGACACACTGGAAGATATACACTCCAGCTAATTAGTCTTGCAGCGATGGGCTTCGTCGTTCGTTCCCCTATAATATTCTTATAGGCAGACATCAATTTAACATTCGACATGAATACTGAGTCTTACAATTACTTTCAAAATGTTTGGACTCGAAAGTCGAAACTGACTATCAAGTTTCATTATACTCGATAAAAGAGTAAAGTTGGTTAAGTTCAAATTAAAAATTAAATATTATTAACAAAACTACTGAGTACCTGTAAAGAGTAAAAGTAGTTAGTTTTGCCATTATTACAGCTTCAAGAAAAATTAACATATTGTTACACACATGTTCATTAATGTAAACACCAGATTACAATTTTGGTATTATATTTCAGATCTCAGTGACATACAATATTTATATCACAGGTTTATAACTTTGAAATGTTTTACTAACAGATGTTTCCCTTTAATGTTCGAAAACGTGATAGGCAAAACATAATCCTCTACTTATATTACGTTTTCGTCTGCTGTTATGCAAGAAGAATTCATAATATTCTCATTCATATTAAACAAACATCTTCATAGGTTCTGTTCAGAAATTTAAGAGTCAAGAACATGCGTAAGGTTGTGGTGTCTCAAATCTACAGGTCGCTAAAGACACAAGTTCTACCTATTCCTAATCATAGGAAGCACAAATAATAGAGCCATGCAAAATAAACAATGTAATCTCCGATGTGTCTTAAAGATAATAGTTAAAGGTACCTGCCTTACATGTAGTGATTTCTCTAGGAGGTTTACTTACATAAAAAAATCTGCACCTCACATTTATTTATTGGCTGCGTATTGGTGTGAGAAGACAATCTGACAAGACATTCTGACAAGAGAATTAGAACAAGAACTGAAGGCCTACATAAGTAATTCGCAGGATTATCCTCAAGACGCTTAGCTCCTATAGTAATCCAGTTCCTGAAATGGACGTGAGATAAAATTCTTGGAATGCCATCATTCATGAAAGCTAAGATATCGTGAAGATAATGTGCATTTAGTTGTTAAACAGACAAAATAATAATTTACAAGAATATTGTGTGAATATTCCCGTAATATCCTAGTAGTACAGCTTAAGAGGGCGTGGTACATAATTCAACGTTAAAAGCATTAATTTATAACTGTAATTTTCTTGAAGCCAATTTGCGAAAATTAAACAATAGCAATCCTAGACAATAGTTTTAGCCAACATTTTAAACAAAATTGTTTCCAGTGTTATGAACTTCTGAGGCACAATCTCTGACGCCGAAACATGGTGCATTTTACAGCGGCGCAAGAGATTACGAGTAACGAATTAGTAATTTTGGATAAATATTTATTCGTAAAGTTAGTAAATATCATTATCTAGGATTGTCATTGAGTATTTTATTCATATTGGTTTCGAAAAAAGCCTAGCAATCAATTGATGTTTTCAGCATTTATTTATCTACCACACACTCTTAAGCTACCTTAGTAACATTCTAGTAGATTCATTCCTCATGAAGATTGGAACTGGTGGTTGATTTCATTAATACATGTCTTCCTCTCATGGTTGTTTTATCGTTTATTTTTATAGTGAAAAATATTTCCCTCTTTTCATCACTGCAAAACAGTATCTTCAAAATGCAATGCTTTCTTGAATAAATTATTTTTATTACTGATAAAGCTGCTGGTACTTATCCAATTTGACTTTGTACACTTTAGCACATCGTACCGTTTCATCGTCCCTACTTATTATGTGGCTGTCAAGCAAGTCGTAAAGAGATGTTTTCGCTACGTTAAACGATCACGGAAAATAATTTTCATGGTTCTTTAACAATTTTTTTTTCGGTGGTTGTGTACACTGTGTAAATCACAGCTGCTCAGTTAGTCAGAAGAGCGCATGACTCTATTCAGCTGTAAGGGTAAAATGGACCTGAACAATAAGAGTTGAGTTATTCGCTTGCATATTTAAGCATTGTATCTCAGTTGGCAAGTGTACTTCGAGATGGGAAGAAATTTAAAATATAACTTTTCGAAACACCATTAATATACCTTCTAGAATTTCCTCTTATCTGCCTGTGTTGCCTTTCTTAAGTGTATATATAAATATATATATTTATTTATACACACATACATATATAGAACACACACTTGTTTTGCCATTGTGGTATCATCGCGGTCATTAGCATTCACATTTATTGACAAGTTAGTGCCATATAGTACCTGTATTTAGTGTTCTCATGGTTCGATCGTTTTTGGTATTCAACTGAGATATTTGGTCTCATTTCCTTAAACGATATTAAATATTCAATCGGTAGGTCTATCTCGTTTTATTACACATGTCCTAAATTCAGCTAATTTTAGATTGTTTTTGCAAGTAAAACTGTTCTGTATAAAAGTGAATATTTAAGTCAAAGTAAACGCAGTGCACAGACAGTATTAAAACTGTACAGACATATATTCTGAAATTATATATTCTAAACATATTTAAGGGGTATTAATCCCTACCACCCTGGATTTATTTGTTTCTTCTCGATAACTTCTGTTCCAGTCGATGTATCAAAATTTTTGTCACGACAAACTAAATCGATTTTCTGTAATTGCTGGAACCGTAATATATTCATTATTTTGCAAAGGGAAACAGCTGAAAAGGAAAAATTGCTTTGTTTACGGGAGCGACTACAGAGGCCGCAAAATTAACAGAAACAATGGCATATGGATTCCAAAAAGTGAATGAAACAATAAACTATGCCTTGTCAGCATGAAAAAAGTAAAACAATGTGCCTATTCCACGGTTTATAAGAAAAACCGTAAAACCGATCTGACAGGGATCAATCCGCCTTAAGCTGTACAGTTACATGTTCAATAATTTTTATTGTACTCATGACAATGTCATGCTCTGTTACGATCACTCAATCATCAACATAAACTATGAGATCTTAGTTATTTTTAAATTGTATTCAGAAGTCATACAATTTATACAGACTGTGGCTTGTGCGTGACTAAAATACCAATATTAGAAAATATATATTTTGATATTAAAACCCCATTGCCTTAAGATATACAACTATGGGAAAAGTCAAAATGCTTACTCAGATATATTTCAGTTTCAAGTATGGTCAATGTAACTTCGAAAAATTAATTGTGCTCGTGTAATAAATTTATACAACTGCTTTGAGAGAATTCAGAGAAACATTTAGATCCTCCAAGAAAAACAAAATTGTACATTGATGCATGTAGTTATTCTCATGTCATATAACTAGGCAAATCATATGCACACCTGCCATAAAAAAAGAAAGGAAATGTGTTCTTGGTTAGGAAAGTGTAGCACCACGAAGTTATATAGGTTTCCAAACACGCCCTGTGATTCCTCTTTGGCCAACCAAATATTCGTCAATCTGTTCGGTCAACAAGATCCACCATAAGTAGCGACCTTCAGGCAGGGTGCTGGTGGTCGAGGGTAACTCACCTCCAGAGTGGGTGAGGTCGCTTGAAAAATTCATGAGCCTCTGGTGTTCCCTCCGAGGCGACGGGACGAGAGAGCCGCTTTTTGCGGCGTGTGAAGACAGGAGGGAGCTTTGTTTCTAGACCAGTTCCGCTACGCTCCTCCCACTTCTTCTCCCCCGAGGTGTGAAGGGAAGTGGAGGGAGGGAGCTGGTCATGAACACTCTAACTTCCCCTACTCGTCCCCCAGTGGCGCCGGCCCCCCTGTTTTGCACTGCTTGCCCGCCCCTCCTAAGGAAAGACTGGAGGTATCAAGAGGGAAGAGTGGTGTACCAGAACCACCATACTCCCTCTACTCGTTTCCCTCAGGCGTCCCCGGAGCTCATGAATAAGCGGCCGGACGTCACAGCTCCGTCGTCGCCGGCGCGCGTTTGTTCCTGCCGTTAACAGCGGCGCCTTTCACGCGTCAGTTGGCACGGCCCGCCTCGTAAACATCTCCACACGCCCCTCGCACCTCGGCATCACAATTCAACGAGAGCAGGGCAGGGGGATTCTTCTTCTACGTAATTTCCTCTTCTGTGCGGAGTTCCACCTCAGCCCATCCTCTCAGCCACGTCCATTTGGCTCGTCGCTTTAAGAGGCTTCATCTCTCAGGAAAACTTGTGAAAACACACTCGTCTACTGCATACTGCCTTTCAAGATATATAAATATTTTAATTCGTTTATTTCTTTCATTTGGATTGAAGTTTTCTGTAGAAAATATTTTGCACTGTTGTGTTGAAAATTATTTATTTTTCTTAAAATCTTAAACTAACAGTTCTGCATGAACTAACAATAACTGCCGTTTCAGTTACAACTTAAAACGAAGTAAATGTATTAGATACAAATTATTATTTTAAAACGTTATCGCAAAGAAACAAGTGTATTTATTCACTTGAAAATACATCCTCTTTTATGTGTTTTGATGGCAAACTGGTTTTATTATTGTTCATCATAGTTATTATTTAATTCTATTGTTTTTCAAGCAAACGAATCTGATATTGAAATAGTTTTGCGGTTGGATTGTATGAAGTTAAAACAAGGACGACAACCAGCAACAATAATATAGAAATATTCATGATCCGTTTTTAGTACATCAATTGACGTAAAAGCATTATACAATATTATTTGGTACCATTAATGGTAACATTTACAGATGAGTTTCAGAAGTGTCAGCAGAAGAGTTTTGGAATATTGACAATTCTACCTAAAGCACAATTCAAAAACAGTTCATTATCGTTTTATACAACAGGTAACAAAACATGTGTATTATAACAAAACTTGTTCAAAACAATACACAGCCTTTAAATCTAATGAGAACGTATGTTTGTATGAAACGTACAGACCACAAACTGTACACAAATACAAGAGAGTATTTGTATTCCTCCATCCATTGAAAATTTACCAATACATTTACGTATGTTTCCCATCTGTTAGCCGTGTGCACTGAAGTGCGTACAAGCGGATATATTTCAAGGGTATTTTTTCTTGACTATTCTTTTCTTCTTCCTGTTTGAAAAGTATTATACATTAAATGTTAGCCTTGTTTGTTGATGCTTCGTTAAAAATGTTGCTGATCAAGTTATGAATAGTAAAGTTTGTGGATTCATTGAACTTCAGGCTAGCCTACAAGAACATATGTGTACTCAAGACGCTCATTGGCTGCTCTCAAACACAGTGGTAACACATGTTTGAATCTGTCTTTACTATTGGCTCATCCAGGGTAAGTCATAGGCCAACTGTAAAACTGACGTGAACATACAGTAGTTTGAATCCTGGCATGTGCTCAAAATAAAACGCGAATATTTCAGAGATCTAGGTTAGGCAATTCTTTCGTGAGTCGCTGCCCGTTCTTTGGTCTATTTAATGAGTTCTTCCAGTTGATGTCTTTGTGTGCTAGATAAGTGGGCTTTACTTCTTGCCATTAAACATGACGAGACGCAACGTTACACAAGAACAAGAACTGCGAGGGGAATCGGCTGTGGCCTTTGGGAAGTAACCAATTATTTTCTTTTTGTGGACTCCGAGAAAATTTTCCATTTAAGATTTCTTCTTAGCCTGTTTGTTACTTTAATTTACTTAGAGCTTCGTGTAAAGAATCTTTCACAGGATGAAAGTGATTTTCGCTTCGAATACTTCTTGATTAATTCAGGAGTTCTGAGAATTCTTCTAAAGTCTCGTTAACTATTAATATCAGCCTGTTAACATTCCATTTACTATTTTACTGTCCGTTTGAAAATATTTTCTAGCGAAGCCAAAGAAATATCAATTCAGAACTGAATATTTTCTCCATAAACTCAAAACGTTGCTTCATATTTATCCTATAGTGCAGAAGTCGAAAATATTTATGACCCGGGTTTTATCTTCAGTAGTACTGCACCTCGTTGCCAATAGCTGCTACTTCTCTTTGGCAGAATATAAAAGAGACTGAGAGAATAGTTTACGAAGTTTCGAGAAACAAAAATCTTTTAAGATATTACAAATCGACAATAACTTCTGTCTCTCGTTTTCTCAGCGGAAACAAACAAGATGTATTCATGTCTGTGTAACTTATATATAAGTCCACAATCCAATAAAATTTAACTTATATATAGCCACACTAGTGATCTGGCTTGAGGAATAATTGTGTTTTTGAGGTGTATTACGTAATACGTAATTGGTATATGAGAATACGAATGACACTCTTAAATCAAAACTGGTAGAAAAATATATTGAAAAACAGTGCGTTGTTACGCTTTACTTGAAAGAAAAATTTACACCAATGGTAATGTTGTGACTGGAAGACAAATTTTTCTAAATTTTTCACAGTATTAGATACCAAAATACTCAGAAAACATTTACTTTGTATGAGTTGTGTAACAGCATCATTCATAAAACAGCGAATGAAATTTGTGTTTCAGTACCAAGCAATTTAGTAGCGAAGTCTAAATAAAAGTTTTAACTTTTGGTTGATATTTTTTTATAAATTTACGTTTTAATTAGTTACTTTATTTAATTAATTTATACATGTATAAAATTCTGCTCCAAGGACGGTTTACAATTTACCGTGTCTAACATATCCTTATAGTCATGTTCACTACCAAGGGAATACAATAGATAACACAATACAATAGATAGCTGGTACGTAATACAATAGATTAAACTAATAACAGACAGTGAAATACGGTATAATTCAGTGACTAATATATAATTTAAGATACGTCAATAAATTTCGAACGAAGAATACTATCAGTAACACATGCAGTATGGGTGGGATTCATAGTCCCAACTTGAGCAAGAACTTCCTCAAGGTGATCTTGTTTCTTAAGAAAACTTTTTCCCAACTCCAGTTGCATAGTTGGTGTCGATAGGATAGCTTCATGAAGTCTAAGGGCTTGGATGTGTGCTACTTCCGGCTTGACGAAGTAAATGCTTAAGTGGCCGAAGACGTACGAACATACACGACTACACGAGACTTGGAAATAACAAAGCAGCTCCATTACACGTATTTATATTTTTTTATTAATTTTAATGATGCCTGGGACATGTTCGCGGCATTACACGCCTTTGGAGATAAAAGTATTTCTGGAAATTCTGAAAGAACATAGGGATGTGATAGAAAACAAGCAAAGCATAACCGATTTAAACACATATTTTTAGTAATGGTTGCTGCATCGTAATGAAGATCAGTTAGGCTTTAAATGTTTTGCATTAGTAAATTCTGAAATAATTTTCAGCTTTATGTTTGATTTGATGTAACTATTTTGATACTACGGTACTTTAGGTAAGCGACTTAGTAGGCTGTTATTGCTGAATGCAAAGCCGAATACCTTTCTATCCACGTGTTTGATTGCCAGTTTGGAGAGCGACTTGACCAAGACTTTGCTTAAGTTACGACTGTGAATCCCATTTAATTACATTAACATAAAAACACAATCTCTTCTGTTATCATAACAATACTCAACTGAAGTTACATCACAACTCAAATAGCCACGGAATCACACCTCGACGTCTATGTAAAACGACCTTCTCAAGCAATGACTATGCAATAGAAATATCTGCTCTCAAACCACAAAAAATAAGATTGTCTTTGTCGAAGTGATCTGCTTAAGAATGCTCTTAAGATAAGTTTATGACATTGAATAAGAATGTGTGACGTAATACGAGTGCGACTTGACAACGACGTTGCTTAACTTACGACTATGAATCCTACTCTATATGTAGTATTCAAAGAAACAGTGTCTGGGGAATGTGTTGTAAGCAAAATATCATTGAAGGTTACTGATCGTTCTGTTCTAATAATAACATTTTTTCTCCTGTAGTTCTTAACTGAAATTGTTTATTTCAGTTTTTCTGGTAACATGTTCCAGAGATGACTTGCTCTATATGTGAACGATCGCTTGTAGAGTGCGCTTCTGTATCTGGGTTTCTGAGAGTTTGATCTATGTGTAGTATTGTATGAATTGACTGCGTTATGTTGTACATTTTGGAGGATAAGTACTGAGGCGTGCAGTTTAGAGGAACTTTTTTAGTTGAGTCGAAAAGTGTAAGAGTTTTCTGTTTTCCATGTTTAAACAGCCAGATTTTGACAAAAAAAACGAACATGCATCTTCATTTAGTTCTAAAAAGACAGTCTTTAAGTTTAACGAGTCTGTGTACGTGTTAAAATGCAACTTTTTACCTTTTACAAAAATTAACTGCCTACAAATGTGCATATTTGTCTCGAAGAAGATCATTGTTGACATCTGTGTGTTCGACTGGCTCACTGGTAGGCTTATAAAAACATTTGTTTAATTATATTATTCTTATTGTATTTTTTTAAACTGCAGGAATGGTTAAATCACTTTTATTTTTTATACATGTAATAAGAATTTCCTTTCTTACAATTGCAATACAGTTTTAGCATACAAGAAGGTGCCGACAGTATTCCCGGGCCCCAATCACAACGCAAGAAATATTCGGGGTCACATATCAATCAGATTCACACACATCTTTTAACTTAAATTTTCATTTTGCTCGACCCTACTCAACGTCTAATAATATTAACTAACAAGTCATTGTTATGTATTTACGTAAAGATGCATAACAACACACATAAAATGTTAAAAATCCTACTGACGCATTTCATCCTGCTTCCTCTCCTTCCCCTTGTCGAAGGCCTTTCAACACATTTTCCACTCTAGTTCGTTACTCACTGTGAGTTAAAACAAGGGGAAAACCAAAACTTTCTTTATTTTAAAATACAAAAAGCCAAATGTGGTGTACATTGATTATTCTGTGGTACTTTAAAATAATGTGATTTGATTCTTCGGAAGTGTAAAAAACATTATTTTACAATTTTTCTGAAAAATATGATTCTTCAAGTTGTATACAACGTAAAAACACTGACAATCCTCTCTGAGGTAGTAAATTTAATAATCCTGTATCTAAAATACTTCTGCTTTTAACTTTAAACTACATCCCGTTGATTCACGTTTTAAGACCAAAGTTTTATGGGGTAACTAAATTTTAAAAAAAGAAAATAAAAAGTAATGTTTCAAAGTGAAATATGAATTTAGGACAATCAATTATACGACAAACGACTTTAGGACAAACGATTTTAGAGCTAACAACTTCAGGAAAATAGGACAGACAGTCTTTGACGACAAACGCATTGAGTACAAACTATTCAAGGACAACCACCGCGTTGCTCGAGATATCGACCTCGTAAAGAACGCTCCGTGGTGCCTCGACACAGAACACCAGGGAATACAGAAGCGCAACTGCCGTACGCGTGGCTAACCAGAGTCAGTAATATGGAGGAACTGCTTCCAGTTCCTGTTTTGGGCGATTTATAACAATACAAATTATAATTAACTTTTACTACAGCATGGCAGTTGAACTAGCAACGTATAATCAGCTAAACGAATAAAGAATATAACAAAAATTTGACAGATTCGTGCCTAAATACAGGTAAAAAGTTTAAATACCATACTTGTATAGTCTGTTGCATATAACTCTTCCATATTTTGACATTTATCTTCTGAGAAATGTGTCCGAAAGATCTATTGTTTGGAGATTTAAGCCTACCTTGCTTCCTGTGATACTGTTTACAGACACGCTTCTCAGAAGTGAGCTGCCAAGATACTGACTACTTACTTGAGACAGACTATGGTATAGCGTAAGGTAATTAAAATGTGTTCTTTGTCACAAATTACACATTTTCCTTGAAAAAAATACTTCAATGGGGCGACTGTAACCCAGCCTTAATATGTAGCTATCGTAAGTTTCAGTGTAATAAATATGAAGAACTTACCTGAGTCGGAGGAAGATATTGTCGTAAGTAGTTGACATAGACGAATGCGTGCTGTTAGCTCGGGCGGTAAGGATGGTAATGTGAAAGTAATAACAGTAATGTATTCTGGGAGACTTTGCTCGGACGCTTACCTCGTCACAGTTTTTATTTAGTAGACAGGGGAAGACAGAGTGTGCGCTCCGGTAGCAGTTTGTAACAAGTGTGGTTCAGTAATTTACCAAGTGCCCAGGGCTGTGCTCAAACTTGAAGTTATAAACTGCCTCTGAAAGCGAGCACCTGCACGGACAAGCCTCGCAATACCGCAGGACATTTTTGGTGAATACGTTAGTCAACTTTCTTAACACATTTACTGATGACATTTTTTTTTTCCAAACTGGCCCCTCTGGTCAATGCTTAACTTGTGACGGGACAGCATCATATTCTCCACGACTTCAGGAAATCTGAATCCACAGTTCAGCCATTTGCAGGTTTCAACATGAAACTATAATCGACGACAGAGATTAGAGAAACATACAGATGGAGCATAAGATATGTTCTATGGCGAGTGGTATGAGGCCTTGAGACGGAAGGGGAAGGACCCAACCAGTCATATTGGTAACTGAAAAATGTTGTTCATTACCATAGCAACGAGTATAATGCGAGTGTGTGTTGGCCAAACATAACCTCGTTTCTCAATACGTCTACAGCACGGCCGTAGAAGAACAGGTCTGGACACTCGCCTGGATATTTGACCCCCTTGTTGTTTGGCTGTAGTTCACCAAGTTACCGAGAATATAGTGTTTTATTGGCGCTGATGTTACGGCGGTCGGACTAAACTCCGCCCACTGCCTTTCTGCTAAGATAAACAATTTATAAAAACGTATTTTTTTATCAATTTATGAAATACTTTCTTTGCTCACAAATTTAAGAATAAGGCTCCAGCAATCTTTATTTACTTTATAAATTTAACAATGGAAAAAAGTGGGTGGAGTTTGAGTCCGACCGCCCGGAAAACAGCGCCAAAAAGTATGGCATTCTCGGTAACTTGACGAACTACAGCCAAACAACAAGGGGGTCAAGCAAAATACATTGTTAGATAGGCGAGTGTCCAGACCTGTTCTTCTACGACCGTGGTCTACAGGAACTACTGATTGCACTCCGCCATATTGCAACCTGAATAAACAAAGTCAGCTTGGCCTCAGTGTAGGCTGCTAATGCCCCATCTCTGATCAACGACTACTTATTATTAATTTTTATGCTTAAGTTGGAAGTGTTGATAGCACTTGTAGTAATATATGACGTCATAATACAACAGTGTTTTGTTTTGCTAAAGTTTTGCCAAGAAGAAACAGACTGCAAACGGAAACTAGCTAACCAACTGGAATAATTTTGAAATGTTCTAAAGTGAACAAAATGTTAAAGTTATGATCAATATAAACAATTAAGTAAAAGTATTGACAAAAGTCGTATGAAATGAAGACTGTATTTCCAATACTTGTTTTTTCGTATTTAACAATTCACCAAACAAAAGGATAGTAACCACGCTGTTCACATTTAAATAATCACTGTTTACATTGAATTATTTATCCTTTACAATCCCCTTTCTCATATTTTTTTTGTTGGTACGTTATATTTTTTTAAGATGAAAAGTGCTTTGAATTGTTTCGTGGCTAATAAAATAATGAATTAAGTATAGTGTATTTTTAAGTTTTCGTTATGGTACCATTTAAGATGTGATCTTACAAATAAGTTACTGTAAAATTGTTTCATGACAGTACGAATCAGTTTCGTTCCCACGCATTTTCGTGCCTACGTAGGATTTGCTTCATTACAACACGTACAGTATACAAATATTTTATAACACATCCATCGTTGTAAAGGTAAGTCTTTGGTGTCTCACTTTGTTTACCGTAAAGTAAGGTTACTTTGCACTAGCATGGGTAACTTTGCAGCACCAGGTTAACTTTATTCTATGTGAGTGCTCCAAGATACTTGTCACTCTAAAGTAATGTTTATTAATATAGGCGCGAATGATGGAGTATTCAGCAAGTTGAGATTCTCAAAACCTTTACTTACAACAAAAGTATTATTACAAAGGAAAGTTAAAATTAGGCATAGTAAATGCACTGCATGGTATTGATAAGGTATGCTTCCTGTGTCTTCAGAAATATCGGTTTATGTTCCTTATCTTTCTTTACTTTCGTAGTGACCAAAAAGGACACAGAAAATGGGCTGTCATGAAACCCAGGTGTTTGGCAAAGTAAATTCAAACTTTTTATTTTTGGTTACAAACAAAATCAGGGATATGTTTATTTAGTTTCTTAAACCATGTAGTCTTAAGGGCGTCCAGGGGAGGAATAATCGTAATTGTATATTTGTAATGTTGTTAGTTTTATAGACCTTACTTGGCAGTACGTTTTCCATTCACAAAAAAAATAGCTCAGCCAGTTTTCTCATAACGGCGCTTCAAAGCCAATATTTACAAGTTTTCACTTCTTACAAGCCGCAAAAACCAATTAACGTAAATAAATGAAAAAAAAAATTCACACTGTAACTATATGTCACTGGGTATTGCTTGACATGTTTTAAAATCTATTACGAAATATATTTCTAGTTTTTTTTCAAATTCAATAAAAAGATTAAAAAATTCAAAATTTCAGAACTTTTGTAAAATTCAAAAATGTTCATTATATCTAAGTAGGTCTACATTAAAATAGGCCAATTATTAGTGGATTTTAAACAATTTCCTTCTGAAACTTTTTCATTACAAAATGTAAGTAAACGTAAAGTAATGTATAGTTCACTTTAAAACGGAATTTACAAATAAAACGCAATTACTGCTGATATAATTCGCGTACAAAATTTTTTAAGGAACCAATTCACAATGAAAGTATTTGAAAAAAATTAAGAAATGAGGTTACGTTTTCGTAACAACGTTTGTGGAATGTTCATTTTTCCGTTTTGTTCCATAACCTATTTATGCCCTTCGTTATTTTATTACCTCTGAATTTTCTTTAAATACATGGAATGAAATATAAGTGTGGTGGAAGTAATCCCTTACATAACTTATTCCTTATAAACAGAACGAGAACGTAAGTCACCAAGAGAGCAGACTTTATGAAGTACTTCTTATGTGTGTTGCAAGCATTGCTTATTTGACTATGAATACTTGTGAAAAAAGTAGAACTTATTTTGAGACAGTGAATACGTACAAAACAGATTTAAAGTATACTTCATGAAGCATTGCTTGAAGACATTACAATAAGCAATGCTTATTTCTGGCATCATGAAATTGAAACCATTTTAATCATGAATATAAGTAGAACTCTAGTATTGCTTATATCATCACTATGAATTCCGCCCGTAAAGTGTTACATACATAAATCTACTGAAATCTGTTACATCAAATATGTAATTTATTAATTTCTAATAAATGGATTAAGAGGCTTACTTACCTGTCTGTTGAACATTGTTATCGTGTGTTGGAAGTACGCATATTTTGCAAAACTGTTATACATCTCACCAGTGTACTGATGTACAAGATTAATACATACATCAAAGGTGCATTGTTGGCACTTTAAAACCATTATACGCACTAAAACACTATTCAAGAGCCGTCCAAATAGCTTAAAGCATGTTCCCCAGTCAGTAATACCTCGAAACCTATCACGCAGTTAGATATAGAACCAAACAAGAGCTATACTTCGCTGCATAGAACAGTGAGACAATTAATGAGCTCGTCAATGTCGTAATTACCGGTACATCGCTCCAAAACTTCTCGTGCGTACAAAGCGAGGTGGTGATTCAGAACTGACACATATTATGAGATATTTTCTACAGGTATAAAAAAACTCACAATTCTGTTTTCTGTTTACGTTGGGATTTGATTCATTGACCCTACAAAGAAATTCAAATAACTTTTTAAGGCTTGTAGACACGTCGAATATAGCCTGTTTCCTTCATTTCTGTGCCTCTAAAAAAATTGTTTGCAATACCGAGTTTTAAGTATATTTGCATCAGCATTTTACTTACGATGCCGAGATTTAAATATAATTGTTCGCACATTCGTAAATACAACAAGGTGAAAAAAAATTTGGTGGCGTATTTACAGTATTACATAAACATAAATCTCGGAAATATTCGTAACGAGTAATTAATTTCAATACAATTAAATTCAAAACTAACAGCTTATGCCATAACAAAGCTTTGTGTACAGATGGCCGCCCGTTCAAGTCCTCAGCATATAGTCACGGTCGTAGAAGAACAGGTCTGGACACTCGCCTATCTACCAATGTGCTTTGCTTGACCCCCCTTGTTGTTTGGCTGCAGTTCACTAAGTTACCGAGAATGTTGTGCGTCTCTGGCGCTGCAGTCAGGGCGGTCGGGCTCAAACTCCGCCCACTTTTTTCCAGTGTTTACATTATAAAGTAAGTAAATATTGCTGGAGCCACGTTTAGGATTGTGAGCGAAGGAAGTATTTCATAAATTGATAAAAAAATACGTTTTGATAAACAGTTTATCTTTATAATGTAAACACTGAAAGAAGTGGGAGGGAAGTGGGAGGAGTTTGAGCCCGACCACCCTGATTGCAGCGCCAAAGACGCATATCATTCTCGATAACTTGGTGAACCGCAGCCAAACAAGGAGGTCAAGCAAAGTACATTGGCAGATAGGCGAGTTTCCAGAACTGTAGTCCAGTCAAAACAGTACTTAACCTAGAACCAATTGTAATAAAATTTCTGTCAACGGTTTCTTAGTGAATAATACATGATAAAAACTATGGAGATGAGTTGGCCACTCTAAGGGCACGCAATAATCCAATATGGCCGTCATTCCAATATCGC
Organism: Medauroidea extradentata; assembly: GCA_003012365.1. Taxonomy (NCBI): domain Eukaryota; kingdom Metazoa; phylum Arthropoda; class Insecta; order Phasmatodea; family Phasmatidae; genus Medauroidea; species Medauroidea extradentata. The sequence continues at coordinate 1,861 of PNEQ01130122.1, read as the reverse complement.
TGCCATCTGTAATATACTCGTTGACAGTTTTGTTTCTACACAATTTGTTATTTCGTATATCCTAATATATGTTTATTTAATCTTTCCTAAATTGAATAACCTTTCCAACGCCATATAAAACTTCACTGTTCGATGATTCAGTCACAATCTGTACACAAATACATTTTAAGTTGAAAAATATTGACTCTCTTTAACACTGTTTTCGTTTTCAGTGCCAGTATTGTTATTGCTGAGAGAAGTATCCTTTGCAGAAAATGATTTTGTTGTTTAATGTCGTTGATATTAAATAACAACACCTCCAATTTAATGCTAAATTAAAAAGTATACAACAATTTTAATTTATAGTTAAGTGATCCCCAACGGTCCTTCGTCATTATTTATCTTATTTTTTTAAGTCTTGCAAGAAGAATAGAAGCTGACTGACTTACTTCAAACTTTTATATATGTTGTGAAATTTGATATTTTGGTTTACTATGTGCACTAGAGTTTCATACGTGTGTTTCAGGGATTATGAAGAGTTTCTGATTAGATGAATTAAAATGGATGAAGTCAAATGCTTTATATGTGACACAGTTATTCATGAATGTGATGATGTCTCAACGCTGATAAAAAAAGGTGTAATTTAAGTGCAAAGGACGTAAAAAATGTGGAATATAATATAATTATTTCAAGTAAGTGTCGGGAAGAGTGGGCATAAGAAATATAGGGCATGATTTTTGAACCGGAAATCGTCATTCTGAGATGTTCTCCCTTCCTTGGGGGTACACTCAAGTGCCTCACACTCTGTATTGACACCTCCCCAAAAACTGAACAAAAATATGACTAGCGGGACGAACAACCTGAAAAGGACCATCTGAACGTAACATTGGTTAACGATTTAAATATATTACGGTAATACTGTAAATGCATTTAATATTTCAAATACTATAACCAATCAACTATTACTATTACCAATTTACTATTATACACGTCTGGAGAAAATTATAAACTACAATCTAAATATTTCGTTCCAAGAAAACAATGTACCGGTACCGGATTTATAATCAAAGTTACACCATTCATTATTTTGGCAAACCTCTTATTTTAAAATTTTCTGTTTTGCAAAAAGTTACCAGCTGGCGCAGACTAGCCGCACACTATTTTCGCGAAGCAATGACGTGAGGCAAAGTTCACTTCTAGTAGACGTAAAATGTAACAGTCGTTTCTCTTCCTACCTTGTATGCTGGTTGTGATCACGTACTGTGGTATAGGCCGACCTCTCAGAAGCCTGCTGTTTGACCTAAGGAAGTCTTCCCTTCATGTCGCTCGTTGACCGTTGTTAAGTGGACGCCTTGCGTGGTAGTCTCGTAGTCCCTCGAAGTTACGCGACGTTCATGCAAAAATACCACATAATTTGCATGTAAATTCCGGTTACTGCAATTTCACCGGCATACCAACGCACTCGTTCATTATTGGGGCAACATTTAAAAACAATATCGCCTTCACTACCATAATTCTGTGAGACGTATTAACCACTCCCCCAATCTCTCTCGAGGCAGTACGTCGCGCACCACGGACTCTGCGAAACACGAGCATACGTCCCGGTCGGCTTCTGTTTCAAGACTCCGTTTGTTTCCTTCACTTCACTTCACTCCATGTGGGGCACAGCTCCCGGCCTTGGCCGTAAGCCGTACAGCCATAAACGCAATTTAACTCTGTACGCCGCACGCACAGTTGAAAACGTACAAGAAATCGTGACATAACACAAAACAGCACAAACAAAATGGCCTTAGAATTCCAAAGAATCCACAGCCAGGCTAATGAGAACCATCGAAGGCGAGGAAACTCGCGGTCAAAAGGGGTGCCGCACCAGCACCATGCG